>VUQR01011708.1:0-15753 GCA_015108515.1 Hemichromis elongatus
TCCCTGTTTTTCCCTGGATTTGGATTTCCCTTTCACTGTATATATTGAACACTGGTGTTGTAAATAAATCGCACTCGAAGATATCTAACCGCTCTGCGTTTGAGTCCTTCTACCAGTTTGTGACACTAAAGTCCATTAATTTAAATACTCCTTGGGCCTGGGACCCTCCAGAAAATAGGAAGTTTATGTTTAGGTTAGGTAAGTTCTGTAGTTGTTGAATTCTGTGTTTCAAACCAGCAACGATATTCAATTCAAAAATTTATCGTCCCACAAGGGGAAATTAGTTTAACAGCAAGGGCAACAATAAAAGTGAACAAAACAATAATAAAAACCACAAGACAGTTATTTACTTTTAAGTAGACGGGTTTCAGTAGGGATAAAGGAAACCTGGAGACTTTTGGTCTTCCTCACAGACACTCTAAAACAATGGCCAAAGGGCAACAAGTCAAGCTCACTGTGAAGTGGATGTTTAAAACAATTAACAAAAGAATGAGTCTTCCTCGGCACATGTTTGTTATAAATGGCCAAAAGTAGGTCTTGCCAATGCCCTGAGATTTTGCTGGAAGTTTTTATTAAAAGTTACTAAACCAAGCAGCGAGACAAAAAGAAATAACAGATTCAATAAAATGTTTGTAAAACAAGGATAACATTTCAGATGAGACATTAAAAGATTTAATTTTCTTCAAAAATATGGGTCTTTGCTGAACTTTTTTTATATTGGCATCAACATGAGGCTCAAAACACAGTTTGTGGTCAAGAACAACCCCTGAATACTTCTAAATCTCCACAATCTCAATATCAGCAGCTTTAATGATAATAGGTGATGAGCTAAAAGAAGACTGAAACCAATAATCATGTTATTTGTTTTTGACCCATTTAATGAAAGGAAGGACTCATCACACCAAGCCACAAAATCTCCTACAACCTGCCCATGGCCTGTCTTGTTTCCCACAAGAAGACTAACGATCACTGTGTCATCAGCAAATTGTTGTGTCTGTTATTGAAATTACTACAACATTCATTCATATTCAGAATGAACAGAAGGGGTGATTCTCAAGATTCTCAAAATGAAAATAAAAACTTTTAAGACTATCTGCCAAATGTTTTTCGGAGGTAAACCCAGCTAAAGAAATGTTACAGTTACCCTTAGTTTGTAGCTCTGTCATGGTTTTCATACCATACCAAGCTCTCTTAAGGTTATAACTACTGAATTCTGCCTCATCTACCTCATCTTAGCCTTCTTTATTACAGCCACCACCTCCTTCCTCAATATAACACCGTCACTCCTGAATGTGTGCGTTGCATTTCAGCTGGCTAATTAGACTTAGATTGGCAAATAACTCTAGTGTTGGCTTGCCAGTTTGTTTGGTGTGCAAGTGTAATAGAGAGCTACCACAGCTTTAGCTGAGAGGGAGTACCAGCTCAAGACAGAGTTGGAGCTTAGGCGTTTGATGGCAGATGGAGCTAGAGTTAGCAAAGTGGAGGACCGGTACACAGTCCTGAACAGTCACAACAGTTGTGGGCTGTTTCATGTAGTCAGGTTACAGCATAGGCTATAGCTCAGATTTAACACAGAAGTCTAAAACCCCTGTTACTTTGAGGTCTTTGAGCCAATAGCTACCACACTGCACTAGCCATAATTTCCTTCGGGATAAATAAAGTATATCTGATTCTGATTCTGATTTAGGATGTGTGGTCCATTCTGATACAAGGCTTAGAAATTCAGTTTGTCTTGACCATAAGAAGCTCAAAGTCTACAAGCTTATGCCAGAGGCCTATAGGCTGCATTTTCAAAGACTCAAGAAAAAAAGAAGTCAAACTTATCATGTCTTTGATGCTGTGAATATGAGCTACACCTAGTTGAGGATTTTGAGAACTCTGGGGGACTATTCAGCAGATATTGAGCTCTTTGTTCCAATTTTATCTTCTTCTATCACAAAAACGATACAGCATCTGCCCAAACATCTGTTTTGACAGCTTCATCGACTGACCAAATATCATGAAGGAAAACATATTGATATATTCATAGAAGTGATGATGGTTGATGGGACTGCTTTGTTAAGCAGACAGGTGGGACCTGATGAAACAACTGAGGAGAAGCTGTTCATCAGTTATGGGCATAAAAAAGACTGTCTTATCAAAAATGGAAGTAGTCACCCATGATGTCACCCATTTGTACCATATTCAGTCCTCCACTCTGGCATTTTGGCCACAATAACTTTGTTTTGTTTTTTAAAACTTGAAGGACGAGGTATAAAAGAAGCTTTTTAGCCTACCTTCTTATCTGTTTTATTCTAAATTAATAGAATAAAATCCTTAATGTTATCTTTATTGTCACTGTAATATACACAGCAAAATTAAGTGCAATTTCAACAGTGCAAAGATCACTCACAATGATCATAAAACCTTTAAACTATATAAAAGCATATGAAATGATCAAAACTAACAAGAACACAAAAAACTGCCTCCCAGGCTGCACAAACCCTTATTGCACAGAGCAATTCATTTAGATATTGCTGCATTTAATGCTTGTATAACTCAGCAGTAAAATCTGTCTTTCTGTCCTTGTTTTGATTTTTCTGTAAATCTGCCAGTTTTATTGTATTGTTGTATCAATCATGTGTTGGCACCAGTCTGTTTTTATTTGACTGCCTGTAGCCTATAAGTTACGTGAGGCCTAAAGGTGAAAAACACTGTTGATCAGGTAAAAAACTGCTGCAGAAGCTGTTGCAGAGCTTTTTCAAACACTTTGCAAATTTATTGTGAAACAGGATTATGAAAAGGCACAGAATAAAACCAGGAGTTTAGTTTTTCTGTTTTGACAGGTATGTTTTTGAGAAATGTTAATACTTTCCTTACTGCAACCCATTTTATTTCTGTCACAGATTAGCGATTGAAGTTGACGAGCGAAACACACAAGCTAGACAGCTTGTCTGAAAGTGAGATCAGACAAAGAAAACTGACTGAACTGAGCTGATTCTCTCTGATGAACATGTCCTCCTCACCAGCATCTTCCTGCTGTCTTTTTTTTTAATTATTATTATTATTATTGTTGCATAATGAGAGTTTCACTGTTAACATCTTTACTCTGCAGCAAGTGGAGAATCTTCGTTCAAGCCTGAAATAAAAGCAAAAATCAAATAATCAAAATGTTTTGTATGCTGTCTGTAATCTCTCTCCTCACCTCAGCCGTTCGCCCATCTGAGCCTCGCTGTCTCACAGATGTCTTACTGCTGAGTCGAACTGAGTTAACAAACTGACCTTGCGTGACTTCAGGTCCAGAAGTCGTGGTCAGAATCAACAGAAACAGCACACACTCGGTTATTTGGTAGTTTGTGTGTGTATGTGCGTATTTTGCAAAGGCAGAATGCAGAAGAATATTACACTGTGAAAGCAATATTTTGAAGTTACGTAACCCAGTCTCTCTCTCTTACAGACACTTTTTAAACAAACCAACCATTTTTTTTTCTATTTTTGCTAGATTAAATCTCCTAAACCGTACATTTGTATGAATCTCTGTGGTTTAAATTGTGTGGTGGGTGGTGGTGTTAATGGAGTCAGGCAAACAGGGAAAAAAGGATTAGTGGAATATAACTTTCTGATTTTGTCAGTGATCCAGTTATCAGCTATAATCTGCAATCAAACTCCAGTGCTATTAAAAAAATAATGAAAATCCAGACAACTTACTTTTTAAAGTAGCTGTTCTTAAATGGTTTGACCCCCATTACTGACCTATATTACAGAATAAACTCACTCGACCTCACTCGAAAGATTTGTACTGTTTCATTCAGATTATTTCAGGGTCACCATCCTGTTTGCAAATGTGTATACTATCTAAAAGTAATAAACAACTATTTATATCGGTTTTATTTATTGGCTTGTTATTCTGAAACCTTCAGCAGTTAGGGTGATTTAACTTTTTCCGCATCCATAGATGCCGACACTAGGTTATATAGAGTAAATGGTATATTACAAACATATCCACCAATGCCTAAATAAAACAGCAGCAACTATATGATGGTAGTGGAAGTGCTGCTTAGTCACTTGGGATAAATGGCAAAGAGTGATAGTGGTGTGAGGAGGTTTCCACAAATGTTTGTACATCACAAAAAATTGCTGCACATATTTCCTAACAAGCTATAAAGAAATGACAAGCAGTTCAACAACTATTCACAGGAGTGTTTGTACTTAAACCACTATGCAGATCTTCATCTTTTGGGTCTCACTCTGTCCCCAGCATCCTCTTCTGTCACACCATGACCTACGTCCATCCCAGTAAAGCATTGTGTGTTGTTAACCCGGGTCTCAACCAATTGAGTATCGAAAACTCATTTATCCGAGCTTGGCACGAGCGGTGACTCGTTAACTTTTTAAAGTCTGCGCCATGAAATAACTGCCAGAAATTTGTATTGTTTTTTTTTTCAATTTAGTGTTTATTGAACCCTCTGACAAAAAAATAATTAATTTGCATATATGAATTTTAATTTGTATCATGTTGTACACTTGGGAATTTTGGCAATTTATTGCTTGAAAATATTGTACAATTTATTTTGGTTTTTTGGTGGGAAAAAAAAAACTGATGATGTACAAGTCTCAAAAACTGTTCATATCAAATATATTACACTAGATGTTAAGGGGTTAATACACTGTTTGGGCTATCATCAGACTGTTAATTAAACTAGCATTCTCAATGAACAGAAAGCCTTCTGCTTTTTTAAAAAACACTTTTTACATTATTTTTATAACAAAATATACTACTTCAAATTATTCTGAAAAAACAGAATAAACAAACTAAAAAGACCACAAATAATACAAATCCCACAACATCCCCGCTCTAGCTGTGCATAGCATGACAGATGGAACTTTTTTTTTTTGTGTGTGTGTCCGTTGACAGTACAAAGTTTTCCTCACTGGATATAAATGAAATTAACTGGAAACAGTAATATGACAGAGAGCTGCATAGAAGATAAAAAGATACTCAACACAGTGGGATTAAACACCGTGTTGATGCAAAATAACAGGCACTTCAGGCTCTCTGATATGTCAACTCAAAACATCCGTGACCAAAAGGAGGTTTGGTGCCGACAGCTGGACCGCTGTTTATTTAGCATCCTGAAATCCCTCCGAGACTCTGGTCATGGACATTTTATGCTGATCAAGTACTGAGAGTAATTTGCACTTTCAGGCATGCTACGTTTGTGACTCCACTTGATAGATGTCTCACATGTGACTGCACCTATCAAGAGAAGTCTGATAAACGTCTTCTGACTGCCAGCGTCGGTTCAGGTTGAAGCACACAAAACAATCTGAATATCTGGAGGTGTGTTGTAATAAATAAGTGAGAGGAGTGTAATGTTAAATCAAATGAGTTCATATCAACATGCAAAAGCGATTTGGTGACTAACTGCTGAAAACTCATGCAGCTGAGTAGTCTGCTGATTCCATAAGCAAATAAACTGGACTGTAACATGATGAAACTGTTTCTGAAGCGAAAACATGTATACCACAGTGACAGCCCACCAAAGCACGCTATGCCTGCATGAGCAGATGCAGCATCCGTTGGATGATTTCAGAGTTTACGGTCCACAGGAAATCAGTCAGTCCTCCAGCAAGCAGCTCCTCCATGGGAACAAACTGCAGCACCTGTCTGTCGCCTCCACCAGGCTCATTTTTACCCTCCTCATCTCTTAACAACTGACTCATGCTTTCCCGGACTTCGGTGAGAACCAGCAGGATTTGGGCAGCGGCTTCAGGGCAGAAGCCAACACACATAATCACCGCCCCAACCCCTCCAAGGGGGGGAGGGCACTTAAAAGAGACGGAGCGAAAACATGCGTGCAGGCAGAGCACGACGGCTGCCGTGAAACGGGTGAGGGCAGAAATCACAGGCAGCAGCAGGGCGTCCCCAGAGCTCAGACTCTGCAGGGCAAACATTACACAACTTAAGAGCTGCCGCTGATACAACGGCTCCCCGTCGTGCAGCAACACGGAGCCTCTTTCAGGAAATGAAGGCTCTGCGGAAAATGTTAACACTAGATCCTCAATTTGGCTATCAGAGATCCCCCAAACCAAGCGGCTGCCAAACACCAGACACTGCGTCTTCTTTTTGCCCCCAGAAGTGTCGGCTTTAAAGGCGCACTGGCCTGAAACCTCAGACAAAATGGAGGACACGCAAACCACATAGCAAGAGTCACAAGGAGTCACGTGGGTCCAGTCCACAGCTGTGTCCATCAGCGCTTCGTTCAAGTGGTTTAACAGCCCTCCATCACAGAACGGAGAGTTTCTGACTGCAGGCAGAGCAGTGCCCACAATAACGTACCACGAATCCACCTGACAGTTGGACAGGGGTCCCTCCAGCTTGCAGTCCTTCACACTCTCCTTGGTCCAATGTCTCTCTATCCAGGAGCCATAGCAACCCCTCTGAACACGCTCCCTCCAGCTCAGTGTCTGCAATTCCCTCCGCTCATTGAAGGAGCCCGTTTGCTTCTTCTGTCCCAGAGGTCGTCCGGCTGACACGCTGCAGCAAGCAGGACTCACGGCATTACGAGAAATCCATCGGCTTCGTGGGAGAAAGCACACCTGCACACAGAAAGATGTGATCAAATTCAGATTTAGACTTCTGTGAGCATCACACTAGTGCTGGGTCAGAGTATCGTGTTATTTTAAAAAGGCTGCATTTGGATTTAAAACAAATTTCAGATTTTTGCTGTAATTTGTAAATTGTTTCTAACCAGATGACTAACCTAAAAAGAATTAAATTGAAAATTAAAATCTAAAATGATGTATGTATAATGTATTTTAAGCCTTAAGTATGAATTTCTTCCAGAGCTATGAAGTTGCGCGCACAATATGGAAAATATTGGAAACATTTTTTATTTTTAATAAAAAAAGTTTTAAATACTATTAAAAGACTAGACTATACATGAAGAGCCTGAATGTGTGAATGCTTCTATGAACGGGCTCTGAAGGTGCCACATTCTTGTCCAGCTCAGTACGTCTGACTCTGGTAAATGTATGTGAGACAGCATGAAAAAAATACACACACGCTTTTTTTTTTTTTTTTGCTGGCTTTAACTTTTTTTTTTTCCTTGCACAGTTTTGTATCACTGCAGGAACTCCCTTTGGGGAAAATGAAGTTCCAGTTGAAGTGTGCGCATTCCCAAGCAGACTGAAAAAATGAAGCCAACGTGGAAACGGCAAAAACCAAAGTTTTCTAACTGCCACTCGAGGCCGACTCCATAAGGACTCGCGCATTGAGATTTCCAACTTTACAGGGTTCGGATGCATATTTACAGCCTGGTTTTGGCCTCTCCGGGAATCAATCCAACCTCACTCTAATATAAAAACTGCGAGTCGTTCTTTTATGTGTAAAGTGACATTAGGCTTCACTTTAACAATGGTTGTGTACCTTTGAAAAACAAAATGTATTACACACACCCAAGACCTGAGTTTACTGAAGCGGAATTATAGCTCATCTAAATCTCATTCCAGGTAAGTCTGAGAGTCATTTGGCTGCTGCATACTGCTGTCACACCCAGTTGCTCTAGTTTCTCCTTTCCCTGCTCTCACTGTTGGTGCACTTGCTCACACACACATCAGTCACAAATGAAATAAAGCAAAATAACATTCATAATAATAAGCTGAAGCAGTGTTCAATTTGTTGACCAGCAATTTTGGTCAATGACATTTCTTTTTCTTACGAAAACAATACGATAAGTAAAAGCTCATGCATTGGGTAAAATAATCACCAATGTTGGGCAAAACATTATTACAGCACACTTAAAGCCTTCGAATCTGTAGTAACCTTCATAAAAGCTCGCGAACATCTGCTAGCTGGATGTTTAGGTTTTTATCAGCTCAGTTTTCTATTGTTTTAAAGCGTCTTACCTGGAAGCGCTGCAGGTACTCCTGAGCCACACAGTCCCTGATGTGGTCAAGCCTCTGCCTCTGCTCTGTGCTCATATCTTCAAACAGCTGCAGGTTCTCTGATATCATCTCTACCTGCAGGGTGTGGAAGTATGAGCACACTTCCACATGCTGGCTCATGAACGACTCGGGGATTACAGAATTTTGGAAAAGTGCCTCTCTGTCAGCTAGACATGATCCATAATTACGAATCAGTTTTGAGAGCAGAGGCCTCACAGCCTCCTTGTTGTCATAGTTCAGACATACAACATACACCTCAGAGTTTCCTGCTTTGCTGGTGGCGGGTTTGAAGACACTGACGGACTGAAAACAGCAGTTCAGCAGGTAGAGCAAGCAGACGGATGAGTGTTCATACAGAGTGAACATTTTTAGTACAAAGGAGCCGCCGGGGCTCAGAAGCAGCAGAGCAGCTGTAGCCTCGCAGTAATGCAGTGACGCCACCAGTGCCTCCTGCTCGTCGGGGTTCTCCTGACAGTCAAAGCTTCCATCGGCCGTCACCAAATCAATCCTCCGCATGTTAGACACAAAGGTCTGCAGATCCAGCAAATGTTGTTGGATCATGATGTTCCCTGTGTTGTCTGAGCCGAAGAACCACCAGGGCAGCGTGTTAGCAATTAATCGATCATCTGCGATGGTTGTGTTTCCCCCGTTGGCCTCGTGGTACGGGTTGAGGGTGTTAGCAACCCAGTTCCAGTCGCAGTATCGTGTGGCCTCACTGGTTTTGAGGTAGTGGTTGAGAGCAGTTATGAAGGCCCCTGGTGCCTCACACAGGTGCACCGTGTTCAGCTCTCCGTTTTGAAGCGCCTCACCTGGAAGAAGATTAAAGGTTCCCAGGATTTCGTAGAACTTGCACCAGGCCTGAGTGCAGATCTCTGCGTTAGCAGCAGAACGGACGGCACCGATCACCTTCCCGGCCCGATTGGTGGAGCTGGTGTGCTGATGCCAAACCTGTACATTTTTGTCACTGAGCTTGTTCTTGACGTCGTTCAGCAAAACCTTCAGGGCTTGCAGACGGCAGTGCTGCTCTGGTGCGTGCCTGAGAGCAATGTTTGGGTCAGGAATGCACCACTCAGATCCACTGGAAGGTTTCACATAGGTTCTAACTTTGCTAAAAAGACCTTGCATCTCAGCTAGAGTTTCAGGGTCAGGTGCCACCATGTTGTTAAAATGTTGCTGCTGCTGCTTGCTGACTTTCCTCCTGGTCCCATTTCCTGTGCTCATCCTCCACACTTCCTGTTGGAGAAAAGAAGGGTAGCTGACTGATTAAAAAGCCAACGGGCTTCATCTGTTTTGATAGAAAGTTAAATATAAAAAGGCCTTCTTTGCACTATCTTGCTTCCTAAAAGCTGAAAACCTGGTCAGAGATCAGTTATCACAAAGATATAACGGTTATCCACTTTTTGTGCTAAACCAGGTTTTGTAGTTTAACCTCTAAACACAGTCACATAAAAAGTGGGGCATTTACTGAATCTTCTTCTACATAAAACACAGTTGAGTACCGCCTATTCCAATAATGACCCTCTGAGATGGGGTTTGAAGACTACTGCTGCAAATTAGACTAGAATGTAATGTAGGGTTTACCTAAGCAGATGCTACTTACAAGGGTATGTAAAGACTGCAAACATGTTTTGCATAGTTGTTCCCAGGCTGAATGCTGATTGGTTGAAAAGTGGGCCAGAACAGGCCAAACTGAAGCTAATTTGTAGACATTGTGCTGTGGGTGCCAACTTCAGCACCATTCACACAAATTAATTTTCTGCTTAATGTGTGATGTAGTGAGCCATGTGAAACGCACACGATTTAGATCACAGCGCCGGGCAGGAGGCGGTACTTCTGGGTCATTTCTTAATGAGTCTGGAGTGACTCAGTGATGAACAATGTTCGCTAATCACAGTATATTAATCTGTTTTGTCATGAATCACACTGATAAGCTGCCGTGTATGAAAGTCAGCTGTTCCGCTCAGTATTTGTATACACTTCAGTTATGGTTAACATAAACTAGATGGAAAACTAGCATGCTACTTTTAGCTTCTGTCACTGATGATGTAATTGATTGGGTTTGTTTCTTCCTCTGTTATCAGAGTCCTCAAAAAGCAATGAATGAATTTGTATGATTTTTTTGTTTTTCCCCCAACTTAAGATTAAAGTTTGCACTTGATTCTGGAACTGAATCGCAAATTTTGGAAGGATTCTTTATTATGTGTGTGAGGGAATCTCAGCCTTGGCTAAGGTATGCAGTCCTGGACTGCTCTTGGTTTTCGATACAAATAATAGTACAAATAATAGTAATAAAATAACTGCATTATGCAGTGAAACTGGCACAGCTGCTAAAAGCTCCATTGGCTCGCTTTAGAGATGTCGCAAACATTTTAACAACACAACACCTGAAATAAGAAATTCTGACAACACTTGGATTATTGAGTGTGTAAATAAACGTCCATTCGCGTGTTAAAGAAAACAATCTTTACACAGCTGTATGTTTTGGGTTGTATCGGTACTGATCAGACCTCTGCGTAATAAACTGGAAGCTAAATGGGACACTTCCTACGGAATCGAAGAGAGTCCGGGTTGTGTCTCCTCGTAAACCCCTGAATCTTCTCTCACAGCGTATTCAGACCTTCAAGTCTTCAAGGAAAAAAGAAAGATGTTTCTATGCCGCTACTGTTTAATGGACATAACCGACAACTCTAAGCAGAAACTCACCCAAATGTTGATGTTGTTGTCCAGAAGCGGAACCACCGGGTCACGTGATTTACTGCGCATGCGTGAAGCCGAGTGGAGGGGTCTATCTTAAAGGAGTATGCCGCATAAATTTGGTGGCAAGACTGTCTTTAAACTCCACATTACCATTCAAAAAGAGTTATATTATATATGCTGCTCGAAAAATTAAAGAAACATTTTTTTTAATCAGAGCACAGCATCAAGTTAAACCTGTGGGATGATGTATGTGGATTTGTTTAGTTGAGTTGCAGTTTTAGATGCTCTGGTGCACTAGAGAGGCTGCAGTGAGAAAATTTCTAAAGCAGGAATGATTTTACAGCTGGAGGCCACTGACATTTTGCCCTCCTTGTCCTTTCTGGCTATTTTTTTGTTTTTTTGCTAGTTTTGTATTTAGCTAGGGTCAATGTCTCTATTGGTAGCATGAGCTGGACCCTACAGCGGTTGCACAGATAATCCAACTTCTCCAGGATGGCACATCAATATGTGTTTTCGCATGGTTTTGTAAGAGCATGACTGGTGAAATCAGAGTCTCTGACCCAGCAATGAACTTGTTGCATTTGGATTTGCATGCATCTTTTCAGCCAAATTACTCACAGTGACCTGATCTGTGTCATCATGTTACATAATTATTAAAGCTCTTTCAAATGTAAGCTAAAACAAACTGAATTTTGAAGTATTGTGTTTTAATGCAGTGTTTGCAAAGACTTTTATTCTGTTTATAATGATTGCTTTTCCTTCTTTACAGTCTCCTTACATATGTTTCTCATAAGGCGTATGCAAAGTAAATCCATGCTTTAGTATGTGACTAACTAAAAACAGGACACTCACAGAGGAAGTCTCATTCATAAATAATGGCCCTTTGGGATATCCAAGTGCAATTAGCATTTCCAAAAATAGTGGGCACCAGTGTTTTGTCATCCAGTTTAATGCAATAAGAGTGACACCTATTAATATTATATTATAATATTAATTACTGTTAGAGAAGGTTTCAATGTTATTGCAATAAATTTATTATTAATTAACATTAATGTATACATTGTCGTTATCTTTTCCCACCAGCTCAGGTGCACTGTAGTCTGTCAAACCTTTCCAGATGAAGGAAATCACAGAAGAAGTTTGGGGAAGACGAGGTGAATGAGGGGCTATTCATTCTTTTGTTCTTATTCGGCTGTGAAACAGATGTATCAGGAGGTCCTCTTTAAATATTACTAAAGCTATTTTTGCCTTGGTTCTTCAATCCAGGAGATTATAGTTTTAGCACTAACCAAGTAATTTTGAAACATTCACGTGTAAAATAATTATTTAGTACTGTAAATCTCTGGAACTGCAGTCGATCAGTGAGCACTGAAGATTAGTCATAGATTAGTCCTGTGAATGATTTGTCCTGTGAATTACTAAGTGCACATTTACTGTTTCCATTGGAATAAAGAGGTTAAGTAGAAACCCAGTGCTGATAATCAAATGTATTTGATTAACTGATAATTAGAAAGCAAGAGCACCTCTTGTAAAAGCTTTTTAGATATTTTATGTGGTCCAGAGCAGCAGAGTGACAGTCTTCCCTGAAGTGGACATCCCCGCAAATTCACCTCAAAGTCAAAACGGTGCACAAAAACCCACAAGCCACATCGCAGACTCCGCCAAAATAAAACCTTTGCTCATCCACTGACCTTGTCCTTCTAAGTTGTCATAGTTGCTTCTGTTGAGCTAAACTGTGATGTGCCGCATTAAGAGTTCAGCTCACCTCAAACTTACATGATTTAAACAAAAATGGAATAAACTGGCACTGTACCCAAGTTCTGACAAATATGCCTCTGGTCACTTGTCCCTGCTGGAACAACATCTGCCTGCACAGGAATCTTACAATGATGAGCTGCAAGAAGCCACCAGAACCCAGAGGACACATGCCAACACAATACTAACCAGGTGGTTTTAATGCAGAAACTGATCAGTGTAGCTGAACTGCACAATGTATACTGTCTCTAACATGATAGCCTATGAATTAAAGTAGATACATTTTAAAGTATTTATATGTAAATGCTTTATTCGACAGGAATACAATGAGTGTGCTTTTTGCACACAAATAGGGTGCAGTGCTAATCTCATCTAATGCACACACAAGGTGACACTGGCATCTCCTTCACCTGAGCTCAATGCTACTGCAGCGATTATAACACAGAGTTCAGCCTGGAGGTCAAATATCTTCTGTCATTGCTTCAATAAAGACCGAGCAGCAGAATGATGAAAACACGTTATCGCCATTGTGATGATCTCAGCCTGCTAGCAATAAACACCATGCATGAAAAAGGTCATACACATACTGTGTTCAGCCGTGTTATGTATGCAGCACACTGTCAGCTGCAGACAGTCAAAACAGTAAAAGTGGCACGGACAGATAACTGACATCTGCAAATTGAGCAGAGGCAAAATCTTTTTTCTTTTTTTTTTAATTCTGAACACAAAAGAAATGATGATTTCAATCAGTGTGACAATGAAGGACCACACACACACACACACGAATGCAGAAACAGAAATAATTTGCATCCATCCAATCTCATTTAGGCCTTCTGCTGACACTCTTATCAGGAAGAATTAAACGTTTAAAGAGACATCGCCCACAAATTGTCATTTAATTAATTAACAGTGCCAGAAGCTTACAAGCAATCTTTCAGTTAGAAAGAAGCTTCAGGGGACAACATAGTAATGAGGGCTGGAAATTATCTTTAAAAGGGGGTAAATAAAAAAGATAGTCTCATGTAAAGAATAAGTAATGAAAGCTGGCAGCATCACACTAGACACAGAAATATCAGTCCACTGCCTTCATCAGATGGATTTCACTGTCATGATGCACAGATAATTTTAGTGACTTTTGGTGAAATCTTAAAATCATGGTCATTTTGACTTGTCTAGAAAAATGTTGTGGCTATTAGCACCAACCTGCAGAAGGCTGCTACTGGACCATGGTTGGTGATGATGGTTAGGGGAAGTTTGGCTCAGTGGTCTGTCCTGATCTTCCATGAAGATTTGTAAAATTATTCTTTGTGAGCACAATATACTCATTGGACACTTCATTAGTAACAGCTGTTCAACTGGTTATTAATGTAAATGAACCAATCACATGGCAGCAACTCAGTGCATTTAGGCACGGCAACATGATCATGATGGCCCACTGGGCATTAGAATGAGGTCAAATGTGATTTGTGTGACTTTGAATGTGACCTGTGTGTTTCAGAAACTGCTGATCCACTGGCATTCTCCCATACAACCATCTCCATGGTTTACAGAGGTTGTTGGGGAATGACAGCAGCGATTCTCTGAAAATGGCTCACTGATGTTAGAGGAAAATGGCCAGACTGCTTGGAGCAGATAGGAAGGCAACAAGAACTCAAATGAGCATAACCAAGATATGCAGATGAGCATCTCTGAACACACATGATGTAATACTTTGAAGCAAATGGGCTACAGCAGCAGAAGACCATTCTGGGTACCATTCCTGTCAGCTGAATACAGGAAACTGAGACTACAGTTCACATGGGCTCACCAAAATCGGTAGATTAGAAGATTTCCTGGTCTGAGTCTTGCTTTTCTTCAGATTGTAGGTTAGAATTTGACATAAACGTGAATTTATAGATCTATTCTTGTTTCCAGGATCTACATCACATCTGACCAGTCACACTGTGATGCTGTCACAATTTTGTGTCTCATGAAAAAAAAAAACTGCCAATGTACATGCAGAAAGAAAATCTAAAAAAGGGGGGAGTGAAGTTTTGTGTGCAGCGTATCCACATAGCAAAACTAATACAAGCAATGTATTGAGTGTCCACTTGCCATGTTGAATCAAAACTAATGTTGATTCAGGAACAACACCAACACAACAAATAGGTGTACCTAATAAAGTGAGTTTTCTGGTTAATTTGTGTGTTTGTTTGTTTTTTTGTTGTTTTAGTTTTTTAATTTTATTTTAGTAGCATGAAAATGTATGTGTTCAATAGTTTAAACAGCTGAGCCAATAATATTCCAGTTGTTCTTAGTCATTAGCTGTGTTTAGTGACTGTTAGCAATGTTAGCATGCTAATTCACTAAACTGATGAAAACAGTGGGCATGAGAGGTAAATATCAGCGGGTGAGCGTGACTGCTTTGAGGATTATGACATTAACCTTTAACTCACAGCAGTGCTGATCCTGGAGCCGTACGAGCGCTCATGCAAAGATAACCCTAAGTCAGAAATCGGCCTTCAACGTCTTCATGTGAGTTATGTTATTAAAACCCTCCTGCTGGTTAACAGTGAGGGTTGATTGACTGGAGAGGTGCTGCTGTGACTGAAACATTTGTTTTATCTATTTCACATACATGTTTGTTGCTTTAAATTTGGCAAAGCTGCAGGTGAAGATTTTTATAACAATTTATAGCCTTATGAATGGAGACTTATCCATGGAGCCCAAGGATTTTCATTTTGGCCAAATGTTTTCAAGGAGGAAGTCTTGAACTTTCACCTTTAGACTTAATAACTACAGAAACTACCAGCAAGCTCGTTTTTCTGGCTTTACCTGTTAGGTTGCCTGCATAGATAAGCCGAGAGGAAGAGGATGGATAAACTGATCAGGAAGGCCAGCTCTGTCCTGGGATGCACCCTGGACTGAGCAGGTGGTGGGAGACAGAAGGACTCTGGCCAAAATAACATCTCTGATGGACAGAGTCTCCCACCCCATGCATGTGAATGTTGCTGAACTGCAGAGCTCCTTCAGTGACAGACTGCTGCATCCTAGATGCACGAAGGAGCGTTTCCGCAGGTCCTTCCTCCCTGCAGCTGTCAGACTGTACAATCAGAACTGCTCCCAACAATCATAGATGTTTACATCAGCGCTGTAACTTGCACCATCGGTTGATACTATTTTATCAACCAATTCACAATTCAACCAGGGTGGCCTCTTATCTTATCTGTATTTAATTTATTAATCTAATAACAGTATGGTACTCAGTTTTTGGTAACCATTGTCCTTCATGTAAATATGTAAAAATTGTGTATGTCTCTGTTCTGTGTCTTGTGTACTGTTTGTTTGTACATGTGTCGTTCTTGCTGCTGTTGCACCCAAATTTCCCCTTGTGGG
>VUQR01011709.1:0-18674 GCA_015108515.1 Hemichromis elongatus
GCAGATATTCAGCCATTCTGATTGGCCTGTTAAATTCAGGCTTCCATTTAATTGGTGGATTTCTCTTCAGCGGACAGGTGGTTCAGATCTGGTCATTTGGAGTCAGTTGAGGACTTTCAGAAGCATCTTTTCTGACTGGAGGATTTAAGCATTTACCTTTCTGTAATGGATTCTCACACATTTTAGTGATTTTGTGATTAAAAGAATAGAAACTTTTAACATTGATTCACATGTTTTTGTGATTCAAAATTTTGTTTTGTCATTACTCAGCTTTTGTACATTTTAAGGATGTTGAGCTACTTTTCAACTTTGAAACTTCTTCACTGTCAACTTCAGGTGTTTCAGTTGAATCATTCGGTCCATTGCAACTCATTTAACATCTTTAACTTAAAATTCAACATTTTTTTTAATTTAAGCTCAAAACATTCAACTATAAGCATCCACACTGCAGTTTCTTCAGAAAATGCATTCTCTAGTTTTTATTTTTATTTCGTCTTCCGTACGTTTTTCGCCGTCAATCTCCTCTGACACCGTTCGACGTAGAGAACCGTTAGATTCCTCTTCTTTTGGACATGACTGCTTCTACTTTTCTCGTCTTTAACTTTTATATTTTTTGAGTTATTCCACTTTTTTCAACAAAAATTTTACCATGTATTTCAATGGGAGGGTCACTCGGGGCTTGGATTGGCTGGTCGATACAGCGGCCAGCCAATCCCAGCGCACGTCCTCTGGGATGTGGGCGGGGCTTAGCGCCGGAATTCCTTTGATCTCAAAATCGTTCAGCTATGAGCGTCCACGCTGCAGTTTCTTCAGAAAATGCATTCTCTAGTTGAAATTGACATTCTAACCTAATGTTTTTCTTTGTTGACTTCCAGAACCAAAATGTCCCCCATAATTCCAGCTTGTACAAGAAACCATTTGTGGAATCCTTCGAAGAGACTCCTCTATGGGTTGCTGTGCTCACCTACATGGGCTACGGTATCCTCACCATCTTTGGCTACCTCAGAGACTTCCTCAGACACTGGAACATTGAAAAGTGCCATGTGGCCCGTGAGAGAGACGAGCAGAAGGTAATGAAGGGTATACCGAAGTTTTTCACATACAAGGCAAATTTAGGGGTGTTTATTGATGCTACCAATCCTAGTGCTTAATCTAGTCGTCCTACTTTTATTGCAACATGTTTTATAATTGAATTTTGGATATTTAGTGTTTGAAAAGAGTTGGTGTTCATGTTGTTTTACATTTACAGTCTGTGTCGCTCTTGATCGCACGCCCATTATATCTTAATTTAAAACGTCAAGATCATGTTAAAAATCGTCTGCACTTTCTCGCTTTCTTTCTGCAGGATTTTGTCCCCCTCTATCAGGATTTTGAAAACTTTTACACCAGGAATTTGTACATGCGGATCCGAGACAACTGGAACCGACCGATCTGCAGTGTTCCTGGTGCCAAGGTGGACTTGGTAGAGAGAGTAACTCACGACTACAACTGGACGTTTGAGTAAGTCGCTTGTTTTTTGTGTTGTTTTTGTGGTTCTTTCTCTCAGTGTGTTTATTTTGAATAGAGGCGTTTCACATGAAGGTCATTACTCCCCTCAGAGGTGTGTGTGCATTTCTGTTCCATTAATATGCACTTTAAGTCACTGACCTTGTAGTTCTGATAATGAGAGTGACGTAGTCTCTCTGAGGTGTGTGTTTCTGTGTCACTGATTTACACTCGCAGTCACTGACCTCGTGTTTCTGATAGTGAGTGATGCACGGCATGATTCACATGGTTATGCTGAAACCACTGCTTTCTGTCACGTGATACACCCTACACAACTGATTACATTAAAGTATGAAGGAGAAGTCATCCCTAAACAAAGCAAACTGGCATTTGGTCCTTAAAAAGTCTCAAAATGTCTAAAACTAATTTCCTTTACACCTGTAGACTACCAGAGGTATTAGTTGGAAAATACAATTAGACTATAATGATGAACCAAAATTAGATGAGTGGGGTGAGTTCATTCATATAAATTTCATACCAAATTCGTCATTTTTATTTCGTTGTGTTTACTTCGAGGGCTTACTAAATGCTTTAACTCACTGCCCTAAAAGAGCAGCTTACGCTCTGTGAAAACTTTAAATGCAAACAAATTTATGGACAAAAGCACTGGGCCACCTACACGTCACATCTGCAGGAGCTGTTCTGCCACAAATCTCTCGGCACACAGTTTTTGTGCTGATGTTCATGCCAGAGGAGGTTTGGAATTCTGTAGTTAATGAGTCAGCAGAGCTTTGGCAACTTTAGCTGCTGTGCACCTCTGCACTCGGTGAACCCGTTCTGTGACTTTAAAAGGTCCACTGCTTTATAGCTGAGTTGTTGTGGTTCCTGAGCACTTCTGTTTTGCAATAATGAAATGTCTGGGAGGGAAAACTTTAATGAACTGACTTGTTGCAAAGGTGGAATCCTGTTACAGTACCATGCTGGAATTCAGTGAGCTGTTTAGAATCACTGACTATATCACAAATGTTTGTAAAGGCAGTCTGCATAGTCAGGTGTGGATGTTTTTTATACCTTTGGCAATAGGGCTGAAAACGGGTGTGGCCCAGTGCTTTTGTCCATAAAGTGTACGTATTACACAGGCAGCTGTTGAGCCTGTCTCTGCTCTAAGTTTCTGTCTGTTAAAGGGGATGGGGTTTTTTTTCTCCCTATGGTAGGTAGCAAGTGCTAGCTCACAGGGGATTGTTGGGTTTTTGTAGTGCAGTAGGGTCTTTATAATGTTAAGTGCTCTGTGATTAAAGAGTTGAAAAGTTTATTGAGCGGCTACTGAATTGAAGCTTGTTTGAAAACAAATGAGTTCTTGATGTCTCTGTAGATAAACTGCTCTGCTTATTTTAAAGACTGTATCATTCTTTAAAAATATTTCTGTGATTAGTATCTATTGTTTAAAAAAATGCAGCATACCTGCCAAATTCCACTGATAACATAATAGTTTATTTTACCAATGTGCATGATAACATTGGAAGTTGAAATGTAAATACTAAAAAAATTAGCATTGCAAAATGAGCAAATAATGTTTTAAAAAAACCAAACATTTTTTGTCTGTCTCTTTTCCCTAAGACATACAGGCAAAGTGGTGAAGGATGTTATCAACATGGGTTCATACAACTACCTCGGCTTCGCTGAGAACACTGGAACGTGTGCCGATGAAGCTCTCGAGGTCACAAAAATGTATGGAGTGGGAGTGGGCAGCACTCGCTGTGAGATGGGTAAGGGGTGACAATGTTAACATTTAGTCTGTGAAGTCCTTCTTGTGTTTGGCCATCCTTCAAGGATGCTTTTTTTTTCACTATGAGTAAAAGTGGAATTGCCCAGACTTTCCACTTCCACTTAAACAGCTGCTCCACAGTTGGTTCTTTTCACTTTCAGGATGCATCAGTAGCCACAGCTCAAGTGCTGCTGAAGCTCTTAAAAGACTGAATTAAAAAAAATAATCTGTGATGGGAGCTTTGAAATTCAAGTCCTTTTACAGTTCAGCACCTAGCATGCTGCACTCTCCTTTTTAACCTGCGCAACTAGTCATTTGTTTCATTGTTTTATCTTTAGTAAAAGAAAAGCAGTTTGGTTTTTTTGGGGGGGGGGTAAGCGGGAAATGAACTGACTTCACAGGTATGATTAAAAGGCATTGTTCTTAGAGAAAAGTCTTTAATTTTAACCTGAAGAGCTGCTGTGATTTTTTTTTTCTTTTTTTTTTCTTTTTTTCAGGAAACCTGGACATCCACGAGGAACTGGAGCAATTGGTTGCCAGGTTTCTGGGAGTTGAGTCAGCCATGGCTTTTGGCATGGGTTTTGCAACAAATTCCATGAATATTCCTGCGCTTATGGGGAAGGTGAGGAATTTCATTCACTTCCTTAGTCACTCAAATGTATCCATCTGAGTCTGTACGTATATTATCACGTTGAGCCCTTTGAGTGTTAGTACCAGCAATTTTTTGCTGAGGAAACCCACGTCTTCCTGTATAAAGGGAAAACAGGATCCTTACTGGATACCAGGCCAACATCCTACGCTCCCACACAGCTACCGCCCCATTTCACTTGTAAATGTAAACCTTTAAATACTTTGCAAAAATACTCCATTTATAATACATCCTGATCAAACCAGTTTTATCAAGGCTAGACACTCGGCCAGTAATGCACGTAGGCTAATAAATATAATAGACTAATGCCCTATCAACAAATTAGAAACCACGGTTGTCTCTTTAGATGCAGAAAAAGCATTTGGCCAGGTAAAGTGGAAATTTTTATTAGCAGTTCTATTTTTCGTAGACTGGATCAAAACACTTTACAACTCCTTAACTGCTTGTGTTAGATCAAATGAACTTAAACGAGCTTCGTCCTACAGAGGGGCACCAAACAGGGATACCCTGCTTTCCTCCTTGCTTTTGTTACTTTTATTGAGCCACTAGCACCAACAATATGACAACATATGGATAGCAAAGGAGTTCAAACTGAAAATACAGATGATAAAATAAGCCTATATGCTGATGATGGTCTCTGGGGTCAGTAAAGGTCTCTGCGTCAGTTGCTGGCAGTCAAGGACTGGAATGGGTGCTGTCTTTGGGTGTGGGGCCTGGGGTACTTGTGTTGGTGGGACCTGGCCCCCGACCGGCAGGCTGGCCTCTTCTGGGTGGGAAAACCAAAATGTGTTTGGCACAAGAGCGCATTCAGATTTTGGTTGCAGAAGCTGCCAGAGGGGACAGGATCACCCAGATGGATCGCCATACTTGTAGAGTTCAGCTTGTTCTAAAACCCATTAGTTTCTGGGAACAGGTTTTCAAAACATCTCAGCTGTGGAGTTGTTAGATCATGTTTTCATAGCTGTGATCCTTACTTGTGTTTTTCTTCTCTTGGTGGTATGGAGGTAGAAATCTGTACTGATAGTCGCGTGTCAGTGTACCTTGTGAGTCAGAGCATATATCTTTATGACCAATAATGAAAAATGGGATGGAAATAAAATTGAAACTGAAATTTAGATTGAAGTCATTGCTCTTGTCGTAAAAATTCATAAACTCTTAACTGTCGTTGTCACGTTTCTACTAGCTCAGATCCGTGTTTTCTTAGAGTGTGATATTGTAACAAACTCTGATTTTCATTGGCTAGAGTAAATTGTACTTGACCTTTTGGGGTGTGTTGATTTTAAGAGATCATCTGTTTTTGTTTTGTTTGTTTTTTTTAAACAGGTTGGTATTGCTTTTGATTACGTCTTTCTTGCTTTTAGTCTGTATGAACTTAACCAATAATTGATCCAGTTTTTATTGGAATCAGTTATATATTTAATTCAAACTCTTAAGTGTAATAGAAATTTGTATTTTCAGGCATAGTGTGTCAGTACCTGACTTCTGATGTTTTCCTTGTAGTATTAGCCTCATGATACTAAAGGCTTACGTTAAGCGGAACCTGAATAACCCTAGATCCAGGGATGCATCCAAACAAGGTTGAGCCAAGACAGTTCTTGAAATTCTGAGCTATTATAATTTCTGGAGCAATAATAGTGTTCTACTTTTCTGGCTACTTGGTGAGCTGCTAAAGTTAAGCCTGATAAATTGTGTAAACTTTGTGGCTTTAATTTTAAAAATTCATTTCTTTTTCTGGTTGTAGGGTTGTCTCATCCTGAGCGACGAGCTGAATCATACGTCGCTGGTGCTCGGTGCTCGTCTGTCGGGCTCCACAATCCGGGTCTTTAAACATAACAGTGAGTGACTTCCAGTTATAAACCTCCTGAAAGCAGTTGAGCTGTATTTTGTGTTACACCCACATCATGACATTACACTGGAGACAAAGGATTAGAATGGATCTTTCAACTCTATGCAACAATTAACTATAATTCCCCTGTAAGTCGGAAGGATAGCAAAGACGTTCAACATGGGTGTGTGCGTGCTTTTAAACATGTTGCTTTTATAAAATCCTAACTATTTTTTTGCACACTCGATTACTCATTTCTGCAGTTATACACTGACTGTTTCCTGTGCTAAACAGCACATTATAGGGTGTGGTTATTTTTCAGTTCAGGATAGAAACATGACACATATACACCATACTAGAGGTCATGACTTGTAGTCAGCAGGCAGGAACCGGGCCAAGGTGGCTTCCGAGAAAATGCTCTGTGATCATGAAATATTGACACAGTTCTCATTTTTCTATTTAGAAAATGTTAATTCTCCCTAAAGTCGCTCGTCTTTTCTTTTCATGGCTTTTTTTTTACTGTCAGTGATTCAACAATGAACTTAAAACAAACATTCATTCACGAACTCCTTTGTGTTGTAGACATGCAAAGCCTCGAGAAGCTACTGAGAGATGCCATCGTACACGGGCAGCCGAGAACCCACCGACCCTGGAAGAAAATTCTTATAGTGGTGGAGGGCATTTACAGGTACAGACAGCAGTTTTTGTGGTTCTTCAGCATGACTAGCATTACACCTGCATAAACGAAATAATCTACTGCCTTAAAGAACTGAATTTAGTTTAGCATAGAGTATAGTGTGTGAGCTGGGAATGTGAAGTTAGTCCCTTCAAACTCATATACGGAGCCCGGAGGAGGACATGGGAGAAAAAAAAAATAAGATGAACTTTTGCGAGGGCTCGCAAAAGTAACTCGGGATCTTGCAAAACTTTTGCGACATCTCGCAAAAGTCCATATACCTCCAGTCAGCTCCACTGAACCTTAGAAACAATCACAGTGATGGAGGACACACATCCATTTGAGCGGTTCATAGATTTTTACTTTGAGCTTGTTGAAGTTGCGGGATCGTTTTGCAAGATACCGAGCTACTTTTGCGAGCGCTCGCAAAAGTTCATCTTATTTTTTTTTTTTCCTCCCATGTCACTTGCGGGGCTCCGTACTCATAAATACTGCACGTTAAATTAATAATTAATATTTTATCAATATACAACTGTGGTTGTTGTAAGTTGTTACATGACCATCTGCCACTAGCCAAGGCAGACAGCTGCACCCATAGAGATAATAATTAGCCAGTTCTGATATCATGACGTATTAGTGGTGTTGGCACATCCATAGTTTCATGTTAGCTTCTTCCACCACAGGAAACTAACACGGATATCTGTCAATGTGGGCGGGTTGATCTGTGAGCATGAAACCTGACATCATAGCAGCTGCCTGTTAAACCACTGACCTCTGGTGGTCTGTGCTGTTGTTTGCGGTACATCATGACCTCATTGCGTAATCTTTGTTGCCGTAACAGTGAGTCTAAAAGCCATACAGTAAAATGCAGTTTCTGTGTACAGTAATACTGTTACAGTACTCTAGCCTGTATCACATTACACTGTTTCCTGTCGGCTACCTGACACCATAAGTTTTGCGACTATGAACCCATAAGTCTTTATTTAGCTTTACTGATGGCATATATTTCATTATCTTTAGTGTTTCGTAACATCTACCTATGTCCTAACATGACCTTTCATATCAGTGAGAGGCAATTTTAAGCACTGATGAACTTCTGATTCTAAAGGCTGATTTTGATGAGAAGAATACAGTCCCATCTTCACTTGATCAGCAGGTTAATTTTCACTGAAACTCTTCAGCGAGATAAATGAAGCTGCACCTCGGCGAGTTTAATGTACAACACTCCTCTGTGGCCATGGCCAGAATAGTCTGGGGGGAGGGGGTGGGTGTTATTATGTGTGAATAAGGACTATTTAGTTGTTTCGGTTTTCTATTTATGTAATAAACAACCATGTTTTTGACCGATTTCTAAAATAAATGAATAAATAAACATGTCAGACATCCACAGTCTAAAAGTGTTTCCAATCTTCCTTAAGTGTACTATATTCCCTGTTCTTTGAAGGGCTTTACTCTAAAGACAATCAATCCTGTCGATCAATATAGTCAGTGCACTTTACTAATGCAATGTTAATGGAGTTTCATTTCCACAGGGATTTCTAGAGCTAAACCATCTGTTGCTAAAATAGGCTGTTCTCTCAAACAGATTATTACCTATGCATAAAGACCGCTGCAGGTACATTTTAATGTCAGCTGCTTTACACAGCAGCGTCTGGTGCTTTGATTAAGATTGTGGGTGTTGGTTAATAATGGTTTTAGTTTTATTGCAGATGTTTAAAAAATATATATATTTTTTTGTAATCCTGAAGTATGGAGGGGTCCATCGTACGTCTGCCAGAGGTCATAGCTCTGAAGAAGCGCTACAAGGCCTACCTGTACCTGGATGAGGCTCACAGTATCGGCGCCCTGGGCCCTAATGGCAGGGGAGTGGTGGACTACTTTGGCCTGGATTCCAAAGATGTTGACATCATGATGGGAACATTCACCAAAAGCTTTGGGGCTGCTGGGGGATATATTGGAGGCAAAAAGGTTAGTGAACAGCTGACAGTTTACAGATGGCTGAGTCTAGTCTGCGCAATACGAAGTAGTGAAAGCAGTGGTACTTTGGTTATTACAGTGTTGAAACACTTACTTATTGTCAATAGCTTGAGCAATTTCCTAACTCCTAAATTGCTAAATTCAGTGTTGGCCAACAGTGGTTACTGGTAAAGTGGAATTCAGCTTCCTGTTTTTCAAGATAGGATCTGATTGAGTGTATGCTTTTATTTTAAGCTAGAAAAGACAGTGTGAAAAACTTAAGTACGTCTTTTTTTTTTTCTTTTCCAGGAGCTGATTGACTATCTGCGCCGCCACTCTCATAGCGCCATGTATGCCACCTCTATGTCCACTCCCGTGGCCCAGCAGATAATCACCTCTATGAAGACCATCATGGGAGAGGATGGGACCACACTGGGTAGGTGAAAAACTGCTCAAAGCTGTTTATGATAGCTGCTTATTTATTGTTGTGCTGAGGCAGTTTGGTGGTCAGAGTACACATAGCAAATAGAAGTTTGGTTAATTTAGCTTGGCAAATCTAATATTGACGGGGGTTTTTTTGCAAATGGTTTTGGGTATGTTTTTTTTCTAGTTTTGTTTTGGTTGCAACACTTAAGAAATCCCTGAAAATGCAACCTCGTGTTTGTGGTCAGTTTTCCTGATGGTAGTTGACATAACCACAAGATGGCAGTATAGACCATAGTCATATTTTATTTTGCAGACTGCAGCGATAGATGGATTATTGGATGCAAAGTTACTCTGGTATTGCTTTTACTTAATTTTTAACTTTGCTAAGAGAGCTCAGAGACTAAAGCCAGTGTTATTAGCTAACTGGTAAATATTTACCCATAAATAAAGGTGTCCCAGACCACTTTATCAAAGTGTGTGTGCTGTAAATGCCACACAGGTCCATATCCATATTATATTAAAAAAACAATCTGGCAGTGTCAGACGTGACTGCAGCATGGGTGCAAAGTTAAGTCATTTCTGTCATGTAACTTCTGAATTTGATTTCTAAATATGTTTAAAAACTGTTGCCTAAAAGATAGAGACTTACTGATGCAGGAGTTTTAAGCTCAGAACTTTATCAGGGCCTGAGAAAATCTGTTTTGTTTTGTTTATTTATATATTTGGATACATATAGATTTGTTGTTGTTGTTGAACATGGAGCGCACTCTGCTGGACAAAGTATGTGATGAGACCAGATTTGAATTACTACGGGCACTTTTTTTTCTGCATTATGTTCTCTTTAAAAATAATGAGAACAAATCTTGGCTCGAGGAGGGTGGCTATCTGCTGCAACATGCTGAGTTAATAATAAGCTCACCTACAACGTTGATTCTAAATTAACTCTTCCCCAGCTCAGTTGCATATATGTCGACATTTACACTGACAGTAATATATCTGTTTTGGTTTGAAATTAGCTGAGAACATATGGCAAACCAACATACGTGGGTCAGGCTCTGAACTTTCTGTATGATTGTGCCTCTTCCAGTTGGTTGTTAACAGTTCCTTGCTTTTGTCCACTTCACACCAGGCTGATGGAAGGCTTTATTGTGCCCCTCCCCTCCTCCCCCCCTTTATGGCTTTCAGATGTGTGTTTCTTTGTATATGTTTGTGTTCCTTCACGCTGTGGGTACAAAGCAGCATGGGTCTCGCGACCAGAGGTCTGTGCAGATCAAACTCTGCTTGACTCTCCTACACACACACAAATAGATGATAGGGTCTTGTTTTCTTGCAGGGTGGGACCCCTTTACTCTTCACAGGGCTTGACTGACTTGGAGTTCCAAAACATGCTGATATATGATAAAATGAAACCCATTAGGCATAGGAGTGAACATCTGGTGTTAACCTTTACGTTGACAGTGTCATCGACTTTTCCTGCAAGTCTGAGAGGAGTTGGCCAGACCAGCTGACCTTGCAGCATGTGCTCGTTTTCCTTGTAGAAGAGTAACTGTTACGGTTTGATTGGTTGCAGCTCCGTCACCGCTCGAAATGAAACCCTTTGAAGATTCAGTCGCTGACACAAAGTCAGAGTGACATTTGAGCCGCCCACGAAACTGTTGTTGTTGCTAAAAGCATGTAAGCTTATATTAATCAAATATATGTAGATGACCTAAGGGCAGAAGACAGACAAAGCTTTCATTCATATTCAATGAAGTTTAAAGAATCTTCCATTCTTCTCTGGATACTGTTTGATTCCTTGACTGGAAAAGAAGCATGTGGATAAGTCTAATGTCAGACTTTGTTGTGTCTCTTAGTGCTCTGAAGCTGTTGTTTCTGCTCCATTTTTGAGCACAACCAGGCAGATGTGTGTTGCTCTTGGCGCTTCGTGCCATATGGTTATTTGTTGGGTTACGATGCTATCTCTGGAGGCTCAGACAGACTCAGTGAGTGAATCCACAACATGTATCAGGTTGACACATGATTGATGTTGACCTCTTGACCGTTAAATAATAGAGTTCTGTTGTCTTAAAAGCTAGTCTTCAAATAACTAGAAGGCTGGAAACGATGTGGCCCTCTTCAGAGTTTTGTACTTTTTCTTTTTATTGACATGGTTTTGCTGTTAGAACTGCACTTGCGTATTTCACTCTGGATCAGTTGTTTAAAAGCGGGTTAAATTGAGGAATAAAGACGTCATGAGTGGTGGTGGGAGGGGTCTCTGTAAAGAACACACTGTTTCTTTCACTTGGCCGCAGAATAAGAGCAGATAATGAAATTTTACGAAGCTTACGAGCACCAATAACCAGAATAGTGTGGTTTAAAGGAGCAACACACCCTCACAGGTGCTTTCACTCTGGCTGATTAGACGTCTGCTCAGGTTGTCTGGAATGCTGAAGTTATTGTACTAATAAGTGCCATAAAAGTGTAAGTTTTCGTGTTCTGACAGGTGCATTGGGGAATGGGGGGGGCTGCCAATCAGGAACAATTTGTGCAGAAGAGGGCTTATCAGGCAGATTTAGTGAAAACACCTGTGTGGTTGCACCATTGATGTGGAGGGGCTTTAATCAAGGCCAGGAGATGTTACTTGGTAAATACTTGACAAAAAAGTTAACTTAATAGAGATTATAATATTTAATTTGATAAAAACGCAAAGAATCAGTTGATGCTTCCTCTTCATGAGGAAGAAATCTCAGGGAGTAAAGAGAGAGAAAACTGACTTGAAAGATTGAATCAAAATTGTGAATAACTCTTCGAAGCCCGATTTGATCTCTGTCTACCTTTTCCAGGTGCTAATCGCCTCCGACAGCTTTCACAGAACACCACCTACTTCCGCAGAAGACTGCAAGAATTGGGCTTTATCATCTATGGCAACGATGACTCCCCCGTCGTACCCCTGATGCTCTACATGCCGGCCAAAATCGGGTGTGTTTTTTGTTTTGTTTGGGGGTTTTTTTTGGTATAGCTGCACGAGAGCATATGCTCGGTTTTTAAATTATTTTTATCTCCTCCTTCAAATACAACCTTTTATTTAATGAGAACATTAATCGTAGAGTCATCGTATGAATAGCAGCACATTGCTCTTTGTCTAAGTTTCCTTTGCTTATCAGGGCCTTCGGTCGGGAGATGCTGAAGAGGAACATCGGTACAGTGGTCGTCGGCTTTCCCGCGACGCCCATCATCGAATCCAGAGCACGCTTCTGTATATCGGCTGCTCACACCAGAGAGATGCTCGATATAGTAAGTAATCTAATCCCATTTATAACATTCTCCTTTTACTAATAGTAAAAGCCTTTTATCAGTGTCAGCTGCCGAAAGACAAAAGTTTGCTTTTATCTTCTTTTTGCTTTACTTTTTTCTCTTACTCATACTTACACCAGGGGCTGTTTTTACTCTAAAGGTTCATGGTATCTGTGTGTGCATGGAGGCAGAAATAGTGCAAAACTGAGTTGAAAATATTGTTCACTCTTTTAAAAACTGTTTGAAATGATGCTTTGTAAAGCACGACCAAAAACCAGAACTTTGCCAAAGTCACTTCAATTATTGTAATGGTGCCACTTCTCATCTGCAGCTTCCAGTAAGTTTTTAAATATCATCAAAGACATAAAGAGAGAGGCACATCTGAGCGCTTCTAAGTGGTCGCCTTCACCACTGAAGCCAGTTCAAGAGTTGTCGTTACAGGATAGACTATTTGATTGCTGAAGACTTAATTTTATCCTCAATATGATTTAAGAGTTTGTTTTGATCCACTGTGGGTGATCATGGATTCCTGCACTTTTAATCAACCAGCCGGCCTGACCGCTGACTGACAGCTTTTTGTGCCTTGCGTTTGAGCCTGTGTATGTGTGAGCGTGCCTGTTGAATAATAAATGCTTCCAATATGTCCTTTTATTTTGAAGGAACCTAGAAGGGCCAAGCTGTCTCTAAAGATTACAGCGTGACTCAGGCAGAGACTTTTATTTGAGCTGCTCTGTCTCTCCAAAGACACTTCATTCATCTTACTGGGGAACTTGTCAACACCATTTGTAATAGTCCGTTTAAACGGCATCAGGCCTGCCTTTGTAGCAGAGCTTCTAGGAGCCGTTTTTTCCGTCTTTGGAAAAGCCAGGCCTCGCAATTTCTCAAAGCGTAGAATCTGAAAAAAGGTCAAGAGGAAGGTAAATTGTTTCCAGGTGCCCTGCAGTGTGTTGCAACACTGATAGGGTCTCTGGTGGAAAGAAGTGTTCAGTTGTGGTTTATACAGGGAGCCTTCTGTTCACCTCTGCTTTTGGACTCCTCGCCTCTTTCAGCGCTCTGACATGTTAAAAATCAAAGCAAGTCTTATCAGTCTTGCTGAATCCTCTTAAGTTTTGAGATGTGAGGCATCTTTTTTTTTTGTTTTGTTTTGTTTAGTATTTTTACTGTGTGGCTATCTTCTCTTGTATTTTGGATTGAGATTAACTGCATTCTTCCTGTTGCTTTATCAGGCATTGGAAGCCATCAGTGAAGTGGGCGACCTCCTGCAGCTGAAATACTCGAGACGTGAGCAGCCTCTTCCCTCGCTCGGGTGGATGTCCGAGGAGAGTCTTCTTCAGGACTGAGCCTCGTCGTCCTCGTCTTATCACACCAAGCGTGTTTTCCCAACTCGCCGGCCCCCTCCCTTAACGTTTCTCGTCCGACATGCGTCTTTTGCCGCCACGCGTTTTTCTCTGAGCCAGTCTCTGCGTTCAAGTTGTCCATATCCGTTCACATCAGACTCCAGCGGACTCGAAGCCAAAGTCCCAACAGCTTCACTACGACCAAAATCAACCACATGCGTCCGTGTTCGTTGTTACAAAGTCCATTCAGAGCCTTCCAGTTTTTCCTAACTTATTACGACTGCATCTGTCTAACATAAACTCTTACTCTTGCCCGCACATTGAATGTGTATCTTATTTGTGCAATAACAGCAGCAATTTGATGTTTCTTTGTAATTTAAACAACTCAGAGCAAAGTAGAAGCAGCTCTGCCGTGACTTCCTACTCTGGCACTCAGAAAGAAGTCTGATCATAGCTCGTGCTATGATGAACTCGAGAGGAAGCGATCATATATGTAAATATTATTTATCACAATGTTGGTAATACTGCCTTGGGGTAGCATCCCAAACCTCAGTTAGAGATGCATTATTTTATAGGAATAAGCATGAGTATACTATGTGTATTTATCTGCTTTTGTTTTGTTTTACTCCTAATCACTTTTACTTGAACAGAGAGATTATTGGGTTCTTTTCCCCAACCAAAGGATCTAAGTATATGTATAGATATATTTTCTAGCCTTCCTGTTAAAATGCAAAGCAGATGTTTCAAATGAAAACATTTAACAGGGAAAGAATTCCAGAGAGGAAGACAAAGGATTTTTTTTTTCTTTTACTGCGTATTTTCTAGAAATATTTTTCAGCTTTATTTACTGTTTACACCTGCACTCAAAAACTTGAGCCTAGTGTCTTTAACATTTCTATAAGCTAATGAGCTACATGTGATTTCTTTCTTGTTTGTTTGTTTTTTTCTCACCCCCCCTAAATCCTTCTCACTCAAGTGCTTTCAAGAGAATCGGCAGTCTGAGCACGACAGCACGCTGTATGCATGACGATGTAGGGCTCATCTGATATACAGACAACTCTTCTTCTTTCTTTTTTTTCATGTGTTTGTCGGCCGTTAGCGATCTCTTATTTGTGGAAACCGTTATCCAAGTGGAAAGTGCGTGTTTCGACTGGACTACATGTCTTAACTTCAGTGCAGCACTACTGACGGGCGTTTTATGTCCAGATGACGTAGTCACTGAAAACCTGTAATATTTGTTTGGGTGTACTCCAAATGTCATTGTGTTTTGGGTTTGGTTTTTTTTTTTGCTTTGTTCCTTCCCCCTTCATCGTTCACTAGATGTTATCATCTGGATTGACATTCCATATCAACCTGCTTTTTGTGTCATGCTTGGGGTTTTTTTGGTTTTCTGTTTTGGTCCGACGTTACTGCGTGAGGTCACCCCAAATATGTGGCTTTACAAGCCACTGTCAAACATTGCTCATCCGAGTGGTTTTTTTTTTTGTTTTTTTTTTAACTGCAGTGTCAGTGTAGCCAGTAAGAAAGCTGGCCAGTGTCTGGCCAATTCCCACAAACACTCAAAGCAATGAAACACAAGTTTAGAGACGTGTGTGTGTGTGTTTAATGTTTTGGGCATTTCAATTTAGCATGACTGCTGTTTGCTGGTCTTTTAAACTGTACATCCATCATACATTAGTCACTTTTTTGTTTGAATGTGTATCATTCCAATACTGTTTTCACAAAAATAGTTTGACTAACAGATCAGTGATGCATTTGCTGTTAACAAGCAATAAAATGTGGAACACTTCATTACGATCTGTATGCACCCTGACATAAAACTCTAAAGTTTCCTGCAGGGCTGTGCAGTATGTTAAGTCTTAACATTTCAGGCCATGGAGGCAAAAAAAAAAAAATGTAATTGCAAACAGCAACACGGTTGTTTTGCTCAGCCTGGTTTCCCCTCGCTGAAACTGCAGGTTTAATGTCTGGAGAAATGATTCAAATGCAGAGCTGCTTACAATACCTGTAAACTTGCTTGCAGTGACCAGTGGAAACTTATCTGTTGCTTTTGCCTTTAGGAAATGTATTTGGGTTGGAGATAAACCACTTAAAGGAGTTTATAAAGCCATGATGTTTGTTGACCGTGCTGTTGGAAACGGTGCTGCAAAGATTAAATCACTTTCTTTGTATCAACTTCTAGAAAGACGTTGTGTTTATTTACCACAATCACACACGCACACAGACTGCAGGCACACCTCACGAAGAATATGTTACAAAGCCTTCTTTTCTTACAAGTCGGCATTCCTCACAGTCCAGTCTTTGCCTGCCCTTTAACTTACACTTTAAAACAGTTACACAAATTTAAATTAATTAAGTTATTTCAAATTGCTTAAGATGAATAGTTCACTTAAGTGTTGTCAAGTTCATCTTACATCGGGGGCATGCTTTGATCTTAAGTAAGGAGGACAAGTAAAAATACCCTTTGTCAGCATAAAGATGTGTAACTTCACAGTTTATCTCCGAGATGTCTCATTTTTAGAAAAAAAAAAAAGCAATTTCAACTACATCTAAGTTTATCTATATAAAGATGTATTAAATGAAAGGAATCTGTCATCTTAGGCTTAAATTTGTAAGAAATGTGTAATATTGCAGAGATCTGTGACCTCACTTCCCAGACTGTCCTATAATTATAAAGAGAGTTTTTGTTTATTCCTAGGAAATGTATTATTTTTATCTTACTGTGCACACAGTAAAATCAGACATTTCTATAGTATCATTTAATTCTTTATCTGTTACTTTATTATTGTCGTATAAATGGCTGTGTCTTTTTCAGTAGGACAAGCTGTAACATTTATGAAAATACAAAAAGTTTTTGCCGGCCCGCAAAGGGTTCCCGGGGCTTGTTTAACACTCCTGACTTAAGTCATTGGTATTCAGGGTTGAAGATCATCTATAACTTTTCACAGTAACACGTGAAAGCATGTCCGCCTTGTGGCTTGCTGTCTGCAGCGAAAACTGAACCTTATCATGTACCTCACTGGCCCAGCGCACCCACCCTCCACACAGCTGTGAGCAATGAGCATCCTGCCCCCTCCTCTCTCAGCACCAACCCCCCTGAATGCGTGCGTAAAAGTTTACCGAAACCGGTTGGCTGGGCCGTGCGCGCGCGCACCCTCTCTCGAGCCGATGGATGAAGTTCAGTTGGATAATGGATGAACGCATCAGAGAGACAGCTAACAAAATGCACAGCGTACTATGAACTCCAGATGTCAATGTATTGGAAGTGAGCACCCGCCCACGACGAATGAGTCACACTCTGAAGTAGCTGAATAAGTGAGCGACAGTGCGGACGGGGAGTTTCTGCGTGGGGTATTTAACTTCTTTCTGGTACTTAAAGCTCCTGCGTCCCGCGGTGTTTATGGAGAAGCGCAGCATCGAGCTCGAGCCGCCACACGGACTGACAGTTGCTGCGCGAGGCGCTGGTGTCAGGAATGGATAGCGCGCGGGATACCTGCGGACGCTCGTGCGCATCTTATTAAAGTTGCGACACTTCTTGATAGACGAGGCTGAAAACTTTTATTTGTCCTGCGCCAAAAGTCGGAGAGAAGAAAAAGCGAAAAGGACACGAGCGCTTTTTCGTTTTGTTATTGTTGTTGTTGTAAAGCTGTAATCTAACCTAAAACACACAGTGCACGGTGAAGCACTTTTACCGCCTTTAAGCTTCACGGGAAGCTTTGAAGTGGAGACGATGAGTCAAGAGGTCCCGAGAAGATTTCAGATGCTGGTTGTGCTCTGGTCAATACTTCTTGTGAGTGTGGTGACAGGGTTACCTACCAGACGCAAGAATATTGCCCACAAAGTAAGTTCTCTTCTACTTTTTTTCTTCTTCTTCTTTTCTCTTTGTGTGTGTGTGTGTGTGTGTGTGTGTGTGTTGGCTTTTTTGTGGCGTAGAGAGTTTAGCAACATGTTAGAAAAAGCCATAAATCACACTTGCCACTGACAGGCCATTCGCTAATGCTTTGAAGTTTGCTGATGGTTGTAAAATGTCTCCTGAGTCCTGTTCCTTTTATTACTACAATAGCTTATAAAGTTGTACTAACATAATTTTAAAACTATATATTACAAACAAAAAGTTTGTGCTTAGCTATAATTTCCCGTACACACGCTAAATATCGCTAGTTAGCCTCCTGGTCATTTTGTTTGCAACATTTAAACGCATGTTGCGCATTTTTCTTTAATTTTGTTTGCTAAAATTTAAATATCACAAATAGCGTAATGAAATGTGCTCACGCTCTTTTTTCCAGTCATTTTTTAATCAACTAAACGGGTTGAAATGAGAATTTCCACATTAGAAATTTGTTGCCTTCTTTTGTTCCACTGCTCTCTCCATGTATAGTAAGGTTTGCCATCTCTGGGCATTCACTCTGCTATCATAAATCCAAACTCCCTGCACACACACACACACATACACACACTCACACTGTGCGGTGTGTCAAAGGGGAATGTTTGTGTTACACACAGACATATTTGGATATCAAAGTCTGCTTGTGTGCGTGTTTGTGTCAGAGTTCAGTTTTTGCCTTTGAACTCTCCTTCTTGTGTGGCCTCCCATGGATGCCCTATTGGGACTTTCTCTCTCTCTCATCATCTGCCTGATTGATGTTAAAGCAAAAAGACACAAGGAGGGACTCGTTAGTAAGAAGAAGGAAATAAAAATCTTACTGTGGCTTCTGTGACTGCTCATTTCATTCACCAAAAGCGACTCTGTGCCTCTGCCTGTGACCCCCCTGCATGTGTGAGTGGTGGATGGAGAGAGGAGATTAGCAGAGGAAGAGTAAGGGAGGAGGAGGGCAAACTCAGTAAATTGGGTGCCCAGTAAGAAGATGCTTATGTAACCAGAGAAAAGGAAGCCTTAGGCATCTCTCACACTAGAGCTCAGGTCAAGTGTCATTCATCTGATTGTTTACGTTGGCTCTTTTTTGTGTTAATGTGGAATTTCCTGTTTTTGCCTTTACCCCCATGTCTCGGTGGAGAATAGAGGGAGGGGCGTTGTGTTGAAGTGGCCTCTTTTCCAGATACTGGGACCTGTTTGCCCTCGTCTGCTTTGTACCCCCACTACACATACCAACCTCCACAACCTCACCCTGATTCTACCAGGCATGCATTTGTTGTCCTCTTTCCATTTACACAAAGATGGTGATCAAAGAGAGTGCATAGTTTATTGTTCGTCTGTAATGGTTTGGAAACAGCCAAGTGCAGGACCCTTTGATATCTGCGGGCGCATAAATCAGGGCTGCCAT
>VUQR01011709.1:18721-35709 GCA_015108515.1 Hemichromis elongatus
GGCTCACCCCATCCAGTCTCCGGACCTCCTCTCCGTAACCTAAATGTGTGTCAGCAGTAGCAGTGACAGTAGTCCAACATTCAGTCTTTTCAGGCACTTAAAAGCAGGGCACTGCGGTTTGCCAAAATGGTGTATTGTCAGTAATGTTTTGAGAAGAGAATGCAGTCCGCAGGCCGAGTATCCCTAGTGCATCATGCAGTGTCCCTGTTACAACGCACTGCATGCCATCAGCCATGACGCCTTTGATCAGAGGAGCCCCACTACCAAGAGGAGATCACGATCAGAGAGAGCGAGGGGGAGGACTAAAGGAGGAGGAGAGTGATATACAGGGCGAAAGAATACAGGATCCAGATGTGTAACAGGACGAGATGAGGAGGGTGTGAAAGTATGCGGTCTCTTTCATCACTCTGGACTTGATATTTTGTGTGTGTTTGGTTTGCGTAAGCCTGTTATGGACCGAATGGACTAAGGTCAGGTGCAGGGATAAACGCAGCATTGTGATGGTGAATTTTCTCCAGTGAGATCTTTTATCAGACATGAGATTAAATGTTGACGATGCTGAATCATAAGCGGGGCAAAGACGGTTGGTGGTTTTTTTATTGCCCGATTATGATTTGTAAAGTATAAAATGTTAGGTAAAAATAGTGAAAAATCAAGTTAAATGGTCATCTAAAAAATCTAAAATCCAGGTAACATAACAGTTTTTTATTAGTACTACAAAAATAACTGTAGTGTTACTCGCTGCAACGTATATTCTTAGAATTAATGTTAAAATTCTTGTTCAAAAAATGTGCACTATTTCAGGTAGGAAATGTGGCAAATGGTGCAAAGAAAACAGCTAAATATTTCCAGGGAAAGGTATCTGTTTGTCACCACCAGCTTACACATACTTGAGGAGGGCTCACCTTTATCCATCATTTATCATCCCCGACAGGCGCCTCCTCTAAAGCAGCTTTATGTGTTCACATTCTTGGATTTGACTGACTACATAAGTTCTTTATGGGATGATCACAGACAGTCCCTGAAAAGTCTGCCCTGTTCTAGAGGCCATAACCATAAATCATGAACTGACTGGTCATTCAGTAAAGCATTTCTTGTGCTCTGTAGCCCACCGACTGCCACTGTTGTGCTGAGCGTACCACAATCTGGCACAGGTCCAATCTCAAATTCTTGTCAAATCATATGTTTGGGCCAGTTAGCTCTTTCGCAGGATGGCAAAAACATGAACGAATGGCAGACGAGGGTTCGTTAGGGGTTTTGGTTTTTTGCTTTTTACCAGTGACTGTCATGAAACAGTCATGTGTCCCATTAGATTTAAAACAGACTAAGGGAAAAAAATCACATCTCAGAGACTACATTCCACATTTGGTGCATGTATCCGCAATTACCCACTATTATAATGTCACCACTAATCACCATTAATCTCGGAGATCAGCGATTCTTCCTGCCGGTCTTCCTTCTGAGTAAATGTAAAACCTGAAAGGTCAAATTAAGTAGTGGCGGCAGCACAGCAGGTTCAGACACACTCGCATCAGCCCAGGGGTCCCACGCCTCCCAGGCCCTCTCATTAAAGCTAAAAGCGGATCTCTCTCTGGCACAGGACCCTCTTTGTCCACCGCCTGGATGGCATGGCTGTTGTGGGAAAAAAAAAAGGAAATGAACCGAAGGCTGGGTGATGACTTGGCTGGTTAGTGGATTGCCCAGGGGCCTTTAGGAATTGCTGACCAAGCTGCAAAGTTGTGGATGGTGTAAAGGCTTTCTTCCTGAAAACTAAACGCTAATTGTTTTTAGACTCTTCAGTAAGCCACTAATAATAATAGATCTTTCTTTTTGACAGCAGCCCTTAAGCAGCCTCTGGCAGACACTGGTGGTGTCTGCAAACTTCGTCACCTTGCCTTTAAGACTTTTTCTGTCAAGTGTTCTTTTAGTTAGTTTCTTAAATTATTCCAGTAGATAACTTGCGCTCACTGTAACCTGCACGTACCTGTTCTTTCCGTCAGGCTCATGGCCAGCCAGTTCGTAGTGGTGGTGTCCAGTATGTCTCTGAGGCTTTGGAGCAGCAGAACCAGGTTCAGAGTCTGCTGCCTGAGCCCCACAGCCACCAGAGGAGGTGGTCTCACCCCCAGCACCGCTCCCTTGGTGTTCTTCCACAGCCTGAGCCTGAGGAGGAGACTAAACCTTTTATACTGGATCTGAAGAACTTTCCAGACCTGGCCAATGCTGATATTAACTCACAGAACCCCAACATACAGGTTAGTAGGGACAAGGGAGTCACATGTTATTACCTCTATGTTATATGTCTAGATACTAAAAGGAAACCCTTAAATGCCTACAAAAAAACAGATGAAGACACAGATTTAGTGTTTTCAAAGATCTATGGGAGGCACTTATCTGCTTCAGTTTTGTTGGAGTATTCAAAATGCGAGACATAATTTTACCAAATCTGTATATCAATATAAGTACAGAGAAATATTTGATTTCTGAGGAGATTTTATGTAACATACACCTAGAACCAGTACCCTAAACCGAGAATAAACGCAAGAATATACCCAGCTATACTGAAATGATCTTCAAGCTACTTTCTAACTATTCATTTTACAACAATTACAGAAACGTAGTTTTTCTCTTTAGCCTCACTGCTGTCTGGTCTTTACATCAGCTGAAGTGGGCCCTTGGAAGTACTGTAGAATCTAGGATGAGTCATATCGAGGTAATGAGAGGTAGTTATCCAGAATAAAGGTTCACATTCTCTCCCTGAGAGGATCGCTTAGTTGGCTGAATGCTCATGCTCACGTCTGACTGGCTCACTTAGATCCGGAGAGCGGCTTTCCTGACTAAAATACCCTTCCAAGGATTTGACATGGTTGATTTCTTAAGAAGAGTTGTAAGTCAAGCACTACAGCTGCAAAAGTTTATGCTGTGCTTTTTTATAACTGCAAAAGCAGATTTAATGTAGTGATATTGAACATTTCAGAGCATTTCATTATCTTTCATTGACTCCAAATAATTCATTTATGCGTTGTTCATGTTCATAAATCCTGATGCTATCCACAGTCATGTCAGTGATACTGGTGAATGTGTTTGTGCCGTCCTTCTGATGAACAGGGACCCTCTCTTATTTTACACAGGTGACCATTGAAGTAGTTGATGATCCTCAAATGGAAGTGGAGATGGACCTTGCCAAGGAAAAAGACTGGCTACCTTCCTCTTCCTCCTCTCCCTCATCCACAGTAGATTTGCTCGGAGGCAAGAAGCTTTTCTGGCCCCTGTTTTGGAGTTACACCGATTCCAGCGAGGACAGCAACGGCCGGTCGGGCATGGAAGAAACTGGCGAAGAAGAGGAGGAGGAAGATTACTCTTTGGATTACGGTAGTGAGGAGCCCTTACCCAGCGGAGTAGGCGGAGACTGGGATACTCGCTGGAACGAAGGCTGGGATCCAATGCAGAGTTACTATGGTAGGTTTTTGCCAAGTGGTACACTCTCTGTGTGTAACTAAGGCCGTATAAACACAACAGCTTCGGTTATGGCTTCAAAACCCTGAAAATGTTTCCCAAAGGAAAAACAGGCTAAAAAAGGAACTTTTGGACACTAAGTTGCTCAGTAAATCATACTGAAAGAAGATGGTCTTGAAGTAAAGCTGGAGAAAGAAGTGTAGCTTAGAAAGACTGCATGTTAATTGCATTCACAGTCACAGAGACCCAAACAATGCAAGCAAGTGAGGCTGCATGAGCATTTGAATGTGAGGACATTGTGGGTTATGGGTACTTTGAAGTTGACACTGGTTGTGCTGGTCGCAGAGGCCCGCCTTTTGAAGATGGGTCTGATGCTTTTGCTAATGGCAGCGTGAGGCCGGCACTGTTCCCTGGGACAAAACAGCCCTCTGCTTGTAGACAATTAGAGGGCAGATTGGGAACAGAGAATGACAGGGGCCATTTGGCCGGCCCTTTCATCCTTCCCCGGGACCCCGTGGGCCCCCCTCAGACCCCGATGGTCCCCAGTACCCTCGGCGGCTTGGCCTTTTGAGTGAGTTCAAGAATTTCGGGGGGCTTTAAAGGATCCACATAACTAGTGTTGTGTCTCAGCTTGCACAGACAACTTGTTCAGTTGTAAAAATAGTAAATAGTGCGAAATGAGAAGAGGTCAGATTTGTACAATGAATGAAAAGGGAATTAATTCAGTGCACAGCCATAGACTCACCACAGCATGAAAGTTTTATTCTTCAAAGGTTTTCCCATAGATACAAATTTGTGCACAATTAATCTATTTGTGTTTTTTAACAGTTATGAGGGTTGACGTTGCACAAAACTCCTCTCTTGTATTGCAATGCAGTAACAGGTGCTTATAACTAGGTTTTACTTTAATCCTTTTTCCCTGTCCCTTATATCAGTATATAGGCTCCATCTGTTTAACTGTTGTGCATATAGACGAGCAAGCAAAGGCAACAATGCCTATAAAGTGGTCACATCTAAAGCCTTGGTGAACATAAATCAAGGATGTCTGCCTTAGCTTCTTCTATAATTAAGACTCTCCTGAGACCTCATTCCTGTATGGCCACATGGCGAGTTGGCAGCGCCCACAAAGTAAAATTGGGTGCTCGCTACACCCAAGCTGGTATTTCTGCACCCACCTCGCCTTTAATCAAGAATGACTTGTTTTCAGTGTTATTAACACCACAAGGAAGCATGGCGCGGAGGCGGACAGCCACAGCACAGCTTTTCTCTCTCTAATTTTACTGAAGCCTTCCTAAAAAGAGCATGGGTTTGCATGGGAAAGGTTAGACCAGGAGAAAATTGGACTGAGACAGGAAAGTTTGAAAGCTCATTTTAGATTAGCCCTGTTAAAGTGCGTGTTTAGTTCATAGCAACACAAAACTTTGTTATTGTATTTTGCCAGTTCTTCCTCTTGCACCTGTAATATTTATCAACACATTGAAGCTGCTTCCAATTAGCACCACCTATTATCAAAAGGATGGTGCAGAGCTGCTATTCTAATCCGCTAGACTTTTTCTTGCTTGTGTCGAATAGGTTTTGATCAGTAGGAAACAAGTCACAAAAACTTGCTGAGTTCGCAGAAAATGTTTACAGTCTCTGATACGTTGATGAAAGCCGCAAGGCTGAAACACGTTTACGTGTTTGTTTGCAAACAAACATGCCCCATGAGTGAAGTTAAAATCTGTCAGCTTTTTCCTCACGTTTTAAGCACTACCTGTGTACCTTTGGGTTCCCCACACTGATGTTTACATTTTCTCTTCCACAGAGAAGGACATAGATGATTGGACACCCTGGTCTCCCTGTTCAGTGACATGTGGACACGGTGAAAGGAAGAGGACCAAGTCCTGTGGGTATTCCTGTACTCTGACAGAAGCTTCTAAATGTGACCTGGAGCCCTGCCCGGGTAATATTTACTTCCAAGTATATTTTACTTTAACACATGCATTAAATGATTTTTATTGTGATTCAGATTTTTATTCTGATTCGCTAGCCTTTTTTTCTCACTAATCAGCTAATCTGCCACTCTCTATGTAGGTGATGTCAACACTGTGGTAGAGCCTTTCCCTTTCGAAATGGAAAATGGCACAGAGCCTTTTGGAACAGGTGAGTGTGTACCGGGGAAGTTTTCCATAACCGTATAAAAGCTTCTCAATCAAATATATCCTGGAACTGTAGCAATATGATACAAGTACTCAACTAGCCCATAGACTACTATTACAGATGACTAATAATATGTTAATGTAGATTGGGCTTAGTCAGTAGTGTAATGTAGATGTTTACAGATGCAGGTATAGGATTCACACTTGACTCCGTGGTACCATCTGTTCATGCTCTCAGCAGTGGCAAAGATTTATGTGGTGTTGCTGTCTTCTTTCTGACAGATGTAGACAGCTGTGAGAAATGGCTCAATTGTAAGAGCGAGTTCCTACAGAGGTACCTCCATCAGGTTTTGTCTGAGCTGCCCAACTGCCCCTGCTCCTACCCTTTCGAAGCCACGTACACTGTGGTCAGTGTCTACGACGAGACTCACGGACGGCCGTTCCACTGGCACGATGCCAGCGGCCCCAAGGAGCGCCTGGACATCTACAAGCCTTCAGCGCGCAGCTGCATCCGCTCGGCACTTTCCAGTGACTCGACTACCCTTGCGGCGCAGCATTGTTGTTACGACGACCGCGGGAGGCTGATCACGCGAGGAAAAGGCGCTGGCACGCCTAACCTGATTAGCACAGAGTTTTCGCCCGAGCTGCACTTCAAAGTGGATGTGCTGCCTTGGATTCTGTGCAAGGGAGACTGGAGTCGCTTCCATGCGGTGCGGCCACCCAACAATGGACTGAGTTGCCCAGAAAACCCCCACGAGGATGTGTTCATGAATGAACTGGAAGAGGCCAGGGAATACTGAAGGACCACAGCCAAAACTACCACTTCACTCAGAGAGTCAGAGGGCCCATCCTAATTTGAGGGGAGGTAGCCTACCTTAAAAGTCATGAAATATTACATCAAAACCACCTATAAATTATTAAATAGACATGACTTTACAGATTAGGAGTTTTGTGGGGGTTTAGGAATATTAGTGAAGTCTGGTTTTCTTAAGTTAGGATTTGGCACCGTATCCTCATATCAGCCTCAACCAAGCTGAAGTAAAACAAAAAAATGCAGTTGTCCCATCACTTGCCAACCTGTTATACATCTGGCATGACACCAAGCTCTTTCTTTTTATATTCAGTGCTCTCTCCTGAGTGTGTGTGAGCATGATGTCTACCTACTGGCTTTTTTGATGCTATCTTTGAGCGCTTGTGATTGACAACACCAATTTTCAGAAAACATCCTGATCATGCTTATTGTAGATTTTACATGAGGAAATATAATGAATATGAGCTTGATTGACTGATGGAACAAGCGCATGGCTTGGACGGTCCAGGAGATAACTAACTATGCTGCTACAGAATAAAATCCTTCAGGTTTTACAAAGGCATTATAAAGTGGAACAAGACGGTAGTTTCAAAGGACACGTTCATTCAGCCAGTCCTCTGAGTTATTTAACTGCAGTAAGAGGTTATTGAGAAATTTGAGGTCTCAGCCAGAGAACTAAGCTAAAAGGATTTGAAACATTCATTTGCAATTGCTTAGTTTGCTAGTGACAATTATGCTATTAGTCTTCAGGTAGAAAGGATGAAAGAACAGCACGTTTGATTTCAACTGCTATTTTACACCACTTGATTCAAACTCAAATGTTTCCACACATTTTCTTTTTAATAGCCAGCAAGTATATGTGATCTGGGTGCCAAAGAGATAAAACAAAAGTCTGACTGTTGGTGCCTGTCTAAATCCCACCTCCATATCTCCAGGCAATGTGGGGAAAACATTACGTTCTTTTAGATTGTGTCTCTGCTATCTTCTCAGGGGGGACTAGCTGACCATCACAACAAATTTGCTCATTTACCTCGACAGCGGAGCACTATCCAGACTTGTACAGTCTTGTGGGTAAAGATTAATAGAAGCGTGTTGGGTGTGTAATCAATAATTGCTGAACAGATGCTGCTTTAGTGCAGTTGGAGTCCTTTGATCCCTGTTGTTGATGAATTGTGTGGTTTGTTGTTTAAGGTCTTTGAATTTATGTGCAGTGCTTGATTGGATAGAAAGGACATTCCTTCTCAAATAAACATCCCTGAGAGGTCATTTAGGTAGCAGCTCTTAAGCAGGCTGACACAGGATACTAGTAATAGTCTCTTACCATTATATGGTATATGTTCATAAGTGTGGCTTGTGAGATTGATAAGGCGGCTGTTTAACCCCTTTCAGAAAATACTTTGGCTTTGTAGCTACAGAAGGTTTTAAACACTGCACGTCACTTGAACAATCCTCATTCCCGTAACAGCCTATCAAAATGACCTCATGTGCCACTTGTCCTTTCTATCCAGTCTAATTCTATGGATGTCTGCTCCAAACCTTTGTATTTTCAGGAAGTCTGCGTCCAGATGCATTTTTGCAATCATGCATTTGCATTTTGGTATCACCAATTCTAAAGAAAAGGCACTTTACTTTTGCCATTTGTTGATGAGAGTGTTTTTGTGAAGGGAAACTCGCCAGAAATGCTGCATTGTTATATGAAGGTGCATATATACGTATAACTGTTCTGTTGAGAAAAGCATGACCTTTTTGTGACTTCTGAATCTAGTATTACTTATATGGTGTTGTACAGTATTTATTTGTCTGTTCTTGTTTTTTAAGTTTGCTGAAGCTTTGAAATGACTCTACTCTCATCATGGTGCACTAGTAAGACTGAATAATGACGGCACCCATTAACTAAAGGGAAACCTCCTGCCTCATATCACTACATGAAACAACAACAGGTGTCTGTGTTTTATTCTACTGCAGTACTCTATAAATATGTTGCAATTATACTGAAGAAATATATATATAAAGACGTTGCATTCATCATCTGACTCTTGTGGTGTTTCTTTTTCCACTCTTTACATACTGTGCAGTAGAGCCAAGCTGAATGTTTTAAAAACATGAGCAGCCTGAGACTGCACGCCTCCGCCAAGGCTGACATTCCCTCAACAACATGCATGAATTGAATCCCTGTATCCAGACAGACATGTGGATCCAGATCAGCTTGTGATGTAGCAATTTAAAGAGGATGTTTGCCCTTTTTAGTCATTTCACTTTGATATGTGTTTGGAAAGAAGTGATTCAAAATGGGGTGTTCTAACTTTTCCTATCTTGCAATGGTAAAGAATCCTTTAAAAATTCATGGATCCTATCCAGATCCGCGCTGACACTTCTAGGGGCGCCAAGCCCCATGAGGGTGACCTTAACTCGACAAACTGAATGTGGGGAAAAGAGTATGTAAGAGTTCAACTATCTGTTAGAAATGCCTAGAGATACATGGATACAGTTTATATAAAAAAAAAATTAAAAAATAAACTATGCAGGTTCCTTAGTCCCAGTCGTCTGAAGGATAAACTCAACAGCCACTTTATTAGGTACACCTTTTGCACCTTTGGCCTCAGGACCTTTATTTTTTGTGGCACATGCAACAATGTCCTGGCCAAGAAAATGTTATTTAAATTCTCATCAGTCTCATCAGAAAGTCAAGAGTCGTCACACTTCTCTTCCAATCAGCTATTGCCCAATTTTGGCGAGCCTATGTGAGCTAAGTTTCTTGTTCTTGGCTTAGGAATGGCACTCGGTGTGGTCCAATCTGCTTTGAGGTTCACATACTGTGCGTTCAGGCATGCTCTTCTGCATACCTTGGTGGTAACATTTGGTCATTTGACCTACTGTTACCTTCTGATTTGCTCTGACCTTTGGCATCAACAAGACATTTTCAACCAGAAAACTGACAGTGTTGCATAGGAATCATTAGGAATCATTGTATATCAACAGTTTGTGAAACACTCAGACCAACCATGCTAAATTCAAAGTGAAAGCGTTTTTCTTTCCCATTCAGATGCTGAGTTTTAACTTCAGCAGGTCACCTTGACCTAAATGGATCAAGTTGCTGCCATGTGACCGGCTCATAAGATAGCTACATTCCCCAGTAGTTAAACAGATATAGATAACGAACTGGCTAGAGACTGTGCACTATATTTGATTTGGACCCAATTTCCCCCAACTCCTTCACCAAGTACATACGATAAGTATAAATGAAAACTAAACTTGTATTGTCCTTTTCTATCCAGTAACTTTTAAAACTGTTAACTGTCATCTCAGCTGCAGTTCACATCATCTTTGACTTATGCAGCGAGTCTTGTTCACTGAGCAGAGTAATAATCTGTAAATGCCATTTATGGTTCTGTGAGTTGGTCATTGTACTGATGAGAATATGGCTACATTATATTTTTTAAACAACCTTTTTCACATTTGACAGATGTTAATTCACCAATGACAGGACTGAGTGAGGCACCTTGCAATAGCATGTTGGCAAAGAGTCACTGCTTGCACCGTGACAGTCCAACATTTCGTCAGCCTACTCTGTTGATTGTATGCTTGTTCCCAGTGTAACAGTGGTCTGCCTCAAGAGTTGACTTCACGTCTACAAGTCAAAAGTCATACTAACATTTTCTCTAAGACTTCCAAACAATCAGCCACAGCTTCATCGAGCCACGCACGGGTCACGATTTACAAACACGTTGTAGCCGTTCTAGTTCTGATTCACGAGGGTGACGCATCATTCATGAATCTGATTTATCAATTGTGGTTTGGGCCCAAAGTTGAAAGACTTAACAAGACAGGGAAAGAAAGAGCCTGATGGTGGTTTTTGGCTAGAAAATCCTTTAAACTGACATTCCAAGAAAGTGGGTAAATAGTTTGGTACTTATAAAGCACTTTTCTGCTTTATTTGAGCACACAGAGCATTTTCTTACTAGAAGAAAAGATCACCCATTCACACTTGATCAAATGCATCAGAGGGCATCTCGTGTATCGTCTCCAAGGATTCTTCACCTTGCAGACAGCAGGAGCTGGCAATTGAACCTTCAACTGTTCAGCCAGTGCAACTAGTTCAACCTCCTCAAACTCCTACGCCACAGCCTCCTGAAGTTGGATGTCAGCATAAGACATAAGACTTTGGAGAGGTTCTCCTCAACCTCACTAAGAGAATACAGTGAGCTAGTTTTCTGATTAACCAATTAGAAAAACATACCTGCTAAAACACATGAATTTAACCTCATAAGTAATTGCGTGTTTAGCTGACAGCCACCATCAATGTCAGTCATCTCTGCTGTGGAACAGGTTGACCTAGGCCTACCATAGCGTTGTCTGAGGCTATACTCTTTCCAGAGGATTAAATAACATTGAGATTAAAAGTTTAAAGGTCAGAGTATTGCAAATCTGTAGGCTTAGGCAATCCAAATACTCCTTTCAGATCCCCTAATTCCTGTAGGTCATGCTGGCTAACCTTCATTTACTGCCTGCATTCAGCCAAGAAACAAAGGAATATTGGTTTTAAAGTGGGCCCCCATTACAGAAAGATTTACTGTCATGTCTGCAGCTAAAGAAATGCTTACAAAACATATAAGAATCAGTCTCCATCTCCTACTTTGGAAGAAATGGTACGGAGTTTGGTAGATCTAGTGATTCCTAAGTTGACTACAGATGAGTGCTGTGTGGAGGGAAGCCAGACACATGTTGACCACATTGCTGCCACAGAATAACAGATAAATAACCGCAGATGTGTAGACAGAGGAGAAAGCAGGGAGAGGGAAAACAGAGGAGAGCGAAACAGAGAGGCAAAGGGAACATGAAAGGGAGGGGAGGTTTCAAAGCTTTGTAGCTGAAAGATGTTATCTAGAATATTGAATGAAGTGGGAGTTTTTTCCGGGCAGATGCGTTTAAAACTGGGTGAATACACTTCACAGCTTATGGAGAGCATGTGGATCATGTCACAGAGGGAGTGTGCTGTGGTTGCACAGAAGTTCAAGCTGACAAAAATCATTGTTTTTCAAATTAGGGCGACTGATTTTACACATGAAATGTGAGAATGGAGAATTCTAAATACGCTCTCTGCCGTGCACTTTAATTTTAGGCCGTGAACGTGTGTGTTATGTGATTCATTCCTTTAGTTATAGCGCTGGTGGCCCAGGCCTGGTGCCAGGCCTCGGTGGTTACAGATCTGTTTACTTTTGCAGGCTGGCAGGAACATGAGATTTCCTCTGGGTGTGCTGCGGCTGGTCGACCTGCAAACAGCAAGGCCCTTCAAGTGCCTCACTGCTCCTGTTACAGGCCACCTCATCCCCAGCTCTCCCGCCGATCGCTTGTGACGTGGGTAACTCCACACAAACAAACATATATTCACCGAGACAGAAAAGGGTTCAGTAAGGTCGAGTAAAGCAGTCGTTACGGACGCTTTCACACACCTAATTAAACGCTAATTCACATATGCATGTCTGCACACACGAACAAACCCATACACATGCCTCAGCAGCTCTACCTATGCGACTTGGAGAATACCAAAGGATCAGTGGAACTGATGGATTATCTGCAGGCCTGAATTATCCCATTCCTTGACCAGCTTGACACAGAGGAAGGCCTTGTTCTCAGGTGGTCAACAAAACTAATCTGAAATAGAGCCTCTATCCCAGTGAGAGTCAGAAAAAAGAGGAGATGTGGGATACAAGTGGCACTTCACACAATTTGCACTTTGACTCTTAGAGACTGAAAAACCTGCAAATAGACAACTACTACGAATGCACTTAAAGCTAAATGCTAACATCAGCAGGCCGACTTAACGGCAATTACATGATGTCAACAGTGGCTCGTTGACACATTTGCCAGCTTAATCTTGCATGTTAGAACACCATATAAAAAAAAATCATAAAATTCAAAGAACTGGCATTTATATTAAAGCTTTTTTTTAATGTATAAATGTTAATAATCGCTACGTGTGTAATGATGCTTGTGAAAAACTTTCTTGAGATTCGGCCGAGGATATATACAGGCACACACAGTACAATTGTTACAGTGAAATTGGAGGGTGGAGTGTGCTAGCTGGCTTGATTAGCAAGCTGCTAGCAGAATGCAAAAATGCTAGAAGTCAAGAAAACTTTCTAGATGCAAGAATAAGCACAGAAAACTCCTGAGTCACCAGTTTGCTGACAGAGTGACTCACAGTGACTCAGAGAGTGACATTCTTTGTCGAGAATGTTGTTGGTGAAATTACCCATAGGCATGCTTACAGTATGATAAATACGCCTTTTAAAGTTGTTATCTTTGCCGTTTTAACCATAGACGACATTAAAGAGGGATTTAGTTACCATGACATCACCCATTGGTTCTTTTGTCACATTTTGTTGAGGTGAAGCCAATGACATGTGAAGCTACAAGTTCACTGCCGTGTCATTCCTTCTTTCTGAAAATACTTAGAATACCCAAATTTTACAAAATAAACTTCATGTTTTATACAGTATGACCCAAAATGAGGGCATGAACTCCTCAGCAAAGTGGTTACAGATGTCTTTGGTGAGGGCTATTTGCCTGTAGATACTATAGGACTCTAGGTCTTTTTGCAACCACACCTGGTGGTCTGTAAAAAGAATGAAGGTTTTTCACGCTGGCTTCACATTTCAGATCCAGAAGCTAAGTCTGTGTTTTCCATTAATTAATTTAATTTGAAAGGCAACAGGACAAGAGGCCTCAAGTGGCCACTAAAGGAAATGCTGGTTTTTAGTTTTGGTTTGATAAAAAACGATGTGCTGATTGGTGATAAAATAATTAGGTGATCCTCTAGACATGATATAATCCTGTCACAAGTTAAATTGCAATCAATATGTAAGATTTTAAAAAGTTATCTACATGACAGTTTTTCAAAAGATGAACCTAAATACGCAGGGTCATTTTGACAAAGACATATCCGGTTATTACTGATGTATTTCAGCTGTAAACAAAGTGGATTGACAAACAAGCTTCGCTATCACATTACAGGTCAAGAGATTAAAAACTGTAACTGGGTTCAGCATTCATTTACATGAACAGACGCATTTAGAACAAGAACAGTCTCAACTTTTGGATAGATGTCCTTCCCTCTTTAATATTTTCATGCTTTTCATGTCTCTTGCAAACCAAGGACTGATAACATTTTCAAGTAAGAACAATATTCAGCACGATAATCCCAACACTGGACATCAATATCCTCAGAGAAGTCTGAATAGCTGACATTCTTTGGATGAACCAGACTCTACAAACTTTTGTTTGTTTACTCATGTCCAGTGGGAGTCTTAATTTTCTCTCTGTTGATAATATAATCAAAAGAACAGCCAACACAATACCTCTGGACATGAGAGAGGCCTGCAGATCCAGTAGTACTGAGGCGGCAGTCAGCCAGCCATAACAACATCAAACGGCCCCCAGCCTCCAGCGTTTACACAGAGCCAAGATCCTGGACCAAAATATGATTGCTTGTTCTTTTTAAGATAAGAATGCAGACAAGCTTGAAGGTTATTGCGAACAATATGCACAGGTATGAAGCGGCCGTAGCAGTAAGAGTGGCTGGATCGTATCAAACAAATAGAAAGAAAGTGGTATTTAAGGTCAGATGAGGATTATTGGATTCCTTAGATCAGAATTTGCGATCTTGTCTTACAGGAAATGGTGGAAACAAAAAAACAGACAACACTCTCGCTTAAACGTACGATAAACAAGTGTGTTTTAAATTAGAAACCAACATAGTCTTTTCTAGCCTGTCTATGTATGCCGTGGTTTAGTTTTCTAAAGAAAAAGGTCCGAAGAATGGTGGGAATTTTGGAAGCTGTCATTGAGCACCATCTGCTGGTCATCATTTGTAAGTACACCGGCCTTATTAATTCAGGATGAACTGTAGCAGTCTTGGATATAACGCTTTGTTTGTAGTCTAATAAATGACCTAATATTAGAAGAAAGAATAAATAGATTTTTTTGGAAACTATTTATAATGTTCAACAGCTCCTTTATTTAAAGGTAACTAATGTCTTGGATTACATTTGTAATTCGAGTGGATAATTTTCATCATTTTAGGAGTTTGTTTATAACTTGTTTCATATTCATGAAATACAGCCATGTGAAAAAGAAAGGTTTAAGTAGATCTTTAACACTTCCATTGGAATTAGGAGGGTAGATATGAGCTGTGTGGTGCCAATTAAATACACCTCTATAAAAGCTGAGGTTTTGTCTGCTTGCTGGACTGGAGCACTCAGGTGTGTTAACACAATGACACAGTCTTCCCATGAGTGGATCTGTCAGCAAGATCAGACTGTGCAATCCCCAGAGAAATTGAAAAAAACAAACAAACCAAGAGCTACATCGCAGACTCTTTCTTTCTAAAAAGAACATGGCGCCATAGCTTAAGTTTGCAAAGTTACATTTTAACAAACAACAAAAAAATGTACATATGAGACCAATGTGGAGATGTTTGGCCATAATGCAGGGCACCACGTCTGGTGAAAACCAAATACAGCATATCTGCAGAAACACCTCATACTAAGTGTTTTGCACGGTGGTGAAGAAGTGATGATTTCGGTTTGCTTTGACCTCTGCAATCACTGATTTAACCATGAACTCTCTACACTAAAGTATTCTAGAGTCTAATGTGAGGCCATCTGTATGTACGATAAAGGTTGGCTGAAATTGGATCATAAAAAAATACAATAACCTCAAGCAAAGCAGCAAATGTTCAACAGAATGGCTGAAAAAGAATGAAGAGTCCAGACCTCAGCCTGCCTGAAAAGCCTTGATATGACGTTAAAAGAACCTGAGTGAGCTGGAGCAACATACAGAAAACACAAACTTCAAATTATGCTACAAGCTACTGAATCATGGGGAGTACTGCATAACTGCATGGAGTCCTGTTAAAGCTTTCGTTCCCACAGGACTCCATATAAGAAAACATTTTACCATCATGGCAGGGAGAGGCAAAAGTCATGTCTAAGTAGCTAAAACCACTAAACAAAATTAAAAGAAGAAGAAGAACACACTTTTTGAAATAAGTGACCTAAAAAAAAGATCCACGTACGTCAGAAACCATAGTGTATTAAACTGCCTTAGATTTTCACGCTGGTGAATTCACCCAGCACACTGTGACTAAAAAGCAATCAACATCTCAGCTTAGCATGTCAAAATAATCGGGTGGTGTGCGTATATCACCACCCACGCCTGGAGATGGTACTCATGGATCACCGCTTCTTGCTTTGTGTCAGCCTAAAAATCAGTCACATAAGACTTTTTAGTTTTAATCATATGGATCACAATACTTCTTCCTATAAACAGGATGCTACACAGGCTGATGCTGCTGGGACTGAGAGAGAAGAAATCGGTTTAGGAGAGTTAAAGCAACAGCTTATACGCTTACTTAGTCACAGCCTTTCAGCTCGCTTTAGCATCGCACAATGTGCTTAATGCTCAGCCAGAAATTTACACGAGCGAACGTAAGTGCGCATTTGATTCACAATGCCCATTCGCATCTCTTAGCCCGTCGCTTCTGTACGTGTGTCTTCTTCATCAAACCTACGTGAGATTCTGTGCAGACTCAAGCGATTACCCGGCGCTCCTGGAGATGAGTGTAATCGCATGAATCGCATGGGAGTATTTCCCGCTTCGCCAGCAGAGGAGAAAAAGCAGGCGGGATCTGATGTGTGAAGCACATCTATCTACGTAGCGGCATGCTCCGATTGGCAAAACTGACCCTGTTTTATGTTTTGAAGGAATTCCCTGCCTCTCCTCCGTTTACAGTTTGCTTTAAAAGTTGTGATGAGTCAAAACTGCATCTGCGTCACATCATGCACTGAAGTTTACAGGGTGGAGTGCTACACAAGCCTGCTCCTGCTAAACTTTGATATGGCGTATTAATTTAATTTATATAGCTCATAGGTCATGGGGTGACTATAGCGTACATTGATCATAGAAATTCTGTCAATTACATTTTTATTATTGTTGGTCATGGTCATGGCATTTACGACGGAAGAGGATTGGGGCCACTGGAAAAAAAACTGACTTTCATCTCAGAATTCTGAGAAAAAAAGTTGTCCCTAATCCTCTTTTGTACATTTACAAATACAAATCTTCAAATACCTCGGTGTTCACATCACACAGGACCTGTCACGGTCCTGTCACATCAACACCGTGGTGAAAAAGGCCCGACAGCGTCTCTACCACCTCAGGCGCTTGAGAGACTTCCGACTGCCCTCCAAAGTGCTCCGGAACTTTTACTCCTGCACCATAGAGAGCATCCTGACGGGAAACATCTCAACCTGGTTCGGGAGCATCACCATGCAGGACAAACGAGCTCTACAGAGGGTGGTGCGATCAGCTGAGCGCATCATCCGCACCGAGCTCCCTGACCTGCACTCAATCTACAGCAAGCGGGTTTTTTTGGTCTTGTACAACACAGCTGTCTCTTATTTTCTTATTTTCTATTTTTTTCATATATGTCTCTTTATTGCATATTTTTCACTGTACAGTTATGTTATTTTATTCTAATTCTACATTTTGTTTATTCTTTCTTAGTTAAACTTATCTTTTGTTAT
>VUQR01011710.1:0-14241 GCA_015108515.1 Hemichromis elongatus
TGCATCCATCCATCCATCCATGCATCCATGCATCCATCCATGCATCCATCCATCCATCCATCCATCCATCCATCCATCCATCCATCCATCCATCCATCCATCCATCCATCCATCCATCCATCCATCCATCCATCCATCCATCCATCCATCCATCCATCCATCCATCCATCCATCCATCCATCCATCCATCCATGTATGTCTTTTATCTGGGTCCAGACTACCAAGCAGCACTATAAGCAAAGTCCTCTATTTCACCCACGGGAAGCACTGAGGCATTTCCAAGCTGGTTGAGAGACATAATCATTCCATCATGCCCTGGATCTGACCCTGGGCACCCTCATTTAGTTAATTCATGCTACAGTACTGCAGGCATTTGCCTAAGGAGAGCCTTCAGAGAGGTGGCTTAAACCACCACAAATATGCTCCTGTGCAGTCGTATAAAATTTCGAGTGCATGATGCTCGACCCAGATGATTATTATGTTGTTTAAATGCTGAATAGTTCACAAGTGGAACAGAACAGTGAAGGGAGTGACAGTGGAATTCACCAGAAAACAGAGATCATAAAAAAAACCATTGAAGATAAAACACTACAGTATGAGATGTGTATGTATGTGTATGTCACCACTGGCTGGCTTGTCGATGGACTAACCAACAACAGCACGAGCAAGAATGCCCCGCACACCAGTTATCCCACACTTCTTCTGGATGCTGTCCCCATCCGACAACAGAAGCTCTCTGTAGATAGACTGACAGCTTGAAGCTGCCCACATGCTGCCTGTCCTCCATTCAGGAGGCGTCCCAGTCAGATACCTCCACTGGCTCTGATCACCTGCCGAATGATGAAGCTTTCTCTAAGAGAGAGCTCGGACATCCAAATTGAGAAAGCTTTTTCTCCAATGATGTCGTTCTTTCAGTCACAACCAACGAAGATGGTGATGACCAACTGACTCGTGGTCACAGATGAGCGTAGGAATGTAAATCGACCCACAAATTGAAATCCTCCACTTATCCAATTAACCTCTCCCTTTTTAAAAAACAAAACAAAACTTCGTGTTAACTTTCAGAATGTGCAATTGCAAAGTCGCACCTGAGAATGCAGAGTCCACAGCACCTCCATTGTTGTGTTGAACTTTACATTTATTTGTAGTTTTGCTTGTACAGTTAGAGCACCAGCAGATGCATCCATGCTCAGTTTGAGTTAAGTTCATGCAAATTTATTGCAGGTATTTGTCGTTGATCGTCTAAGATGTTACGTTACCGTTTACATATAAACACCTGTACTGTCTGGCGCATTTTTAGATACACAAATAATATAATAAATATATAAATATCAATTTGTATGCACTGTACTTCAGCTGTCAGTGAGTCAGATGTTTTCTTTGCTTCATGCTGGCGTCTCATGTGTGTCAGTTTATACCTGATGCTCGTCTTCATGATGCAGAGATGTCAGGAGTGATGCTCACCTGCATGCAGGGGTTCATATTTGGAAGGTTTCCAAACTCAATGCAAAGGGATTGATGATGTGGAAGTTGTGGAGATTTAAACGTTAAATGTTCACCACCACCTCCTCCTCCTCCTCCTTCTTCTTCTTCTACTTCTTCTTTTTGTCTCAGTTGTTAAATATTGCTGCCTTATTTCTCTATTATGTCATTAAGTGGAGAGATATGGCAGTTTGTAGGAGCTTAGTTTACTTTAACTGAATCAAGCAAACCACAGCTGCATTCAGAGGTTAACATTAAATTGTTTCACAACATTAACACAGTCCCAACAGGATTAGGGATTGAGAAATGAAAAAGGGGGAGTACCTCCATCATGATGATTATGTTGTTTGGATGAAATCGGTAAAGGAAAAGCTCGTGATTATACTAAAGTCAACTGTTTGTTAAATGACCATATCAGTAGGATTTCTGTAAAGTTTAACCCTTTAGCACTAAACTATGAATGCTTGGATTTTTTTCTTTGCTGTTTTCTGCTCATTTTACTGTAGCAAAGACCAGCAAGTAACAGAAAACATAAAACATAAAAGTTGTTAAAAAATCAAACAAATTTGACTAAACACGATGGCAGTGATTTGGGGGAGACAATAATGTGTAGATGTGAAAAATCTACAACATGCAAAAGGTGCACGTGAAGACTCTATCGACAGCTAAAGTTAAAAAAATTAATAACGGTGCAGTAAAAAATCTAATAGGGGATTTAGGTAGAAGGATTGATAGATCGATGCATAAACGCATCATTAGCATAACCTTTTCATTCTCCTAAAATTTCACATTTCTTATGAAAATTAATACAGTACACGCTTGTTTTCGTGGTTTAGAAAAATCTGGCACTTTTGAAACATCTCTAAACTTTGATTATGCTGTCAGAGTGAAACGTCTTCTCTCTCGTTTGGAGGTTAAGCGGTTTACTTTATTTGCAGCAGATGTCCGGTTTGGATCCGTCATAGTGTCACAAATTTCCGCTGTCTGTTATAAGTGACCGGTCTCGATATGGGTGGCCCAGTGGAGGGGAACACACACATACAGTAATACACGTGAGCTAGTGGACAAGTGCACAAAGCTCTAAATGCATTTAACCACACAAATATATCCATAGATCTGAGATCACTCCGCATATGCATGCAGAGCACAATGCACAGTTACATCTGTATTTGCCTTCTGTACATATGTCCTTGTGCTTGAGTGCTTATATACAGTCTGTCACGCTAAGACATGACATGAACGCACACGCCGCCATCGCACATGCTGCGTGGAAATAAACAGTTGTAAATGGGGAACGCTGGAGGCCCAAACACAGCTGGCCGGTCTCCTGTGGTGGATGTCAGGGTCACTGATGAGGATGGAAAGAGGCAGAGGCAGGATGAGGTGATCAAGGGAGAGGTGGAGTAAAACCTGAGAGATGTGCTGATAAAAAAAGAAAAGAAAAAAGTTTTTCTTCTTCCATGTGCCTTTTCTTTTTCTCTTTTCTTTTTACCCCCTTGCATTTCCTTGTTTTTAGAGCAGCTTCTGATTCCTCTTGTTTTTCCAGTGAACTCATTCCTCAGCTTTTCACCCCGCTCAGCATTTTAACTTCTTTAAGCTGTACACAGACTGTACATCAAAGATGGGCATTGATGGACTCTGACATCAGCAAGTGGTTCATGAAGTCCCAGGGGATTTTTTTTTTATCCTTTTTTAAAAAAATAAAACATGAAGTTTCAGCTATGCTAGCTAGCTAGCTTTGCTAGCGCATCACATGCTGAAACTGGATGGTTGCAACGTAAAAAAACAGATCCCTGCTAATTATAATTTTATTCACGTAAAGGGGTGCAAAGGCTTCTTTCACTCTAGATGTTAAAAAAAAAATAACTGCACAGGTCACATTGATTTTTAATTTTAGCAACCTCTTACACATTTGGTTGGTCTTTGGTTAAGCAACATTCAAACATCGTTCAGCCTGTTAAGTTTGAAGGAGGTCACTGGCCTCCTTGCTGCTTTCCTCTGTTTAATAGCATTGTTTTCTGGTGATTTCACATTAGTGCAGATACCCGCAAGGTATCCTTTGGTGTTGGGGCCTTGGCCCATTGGCTGTGGAAATTCTGAACATTGAGAAATGATGTTAGTCATTGATGTATCATCAAGGAGGCCTTGATTTGTTTGTATTATTTAGCTTTGTTCTGTTAGGGAGTGACTCAGTGTAGAACTGCTACTCTTTCACATCAAAAGGAGTCAGCTGAAGTGGTTTAGGGTGCCTCCTTGGTGCTTACTGGCCATGTTCTGGGCATGTCCTCTCCAGGAGGATGCCCCGGGGATGGCTCATTAGAGAAATTATGTCTGTTGGCTTGCCTGGGAACGCCTTGGTGTTCCTCTGGTTGAGCTAGAGTAGATGGATGGTCAGGTCTAGGCTTCTCTGCTCAGCCTGCTGGCCCCATATAAGCTGTAGAAAATGGATGGATCGATGTTTCATTATGGCACTAAAAACTGCTTGGTTGGCATTAAAAAAAAAACCCTGTGGTTTGGTTTGAAATTTGGCTCACAAAATTGACCAAACATATCCAAAAATGGAACTAAACAAATATGTTTTAAAGTGACAACATGGGGGCCTGTACAAGCCACAAGTCACTAGGTCCATCATTGCACAGAGTCCGATGTACACCTTGTGCCTCTGACATAACCATGTAACTGCCACTTCCAATGGTTCAAATAGTTAAACACTTGCAGTTTTATAGTGTTATAGAAGGTTAGCGTTTTACTATATTTTTTGCTCATAGTTATGCAGACTATTACCTTAATATAAATTGTTTAAGGTCACTTTATAGTCCCATGCTTGCGCATTCCAGTAGACAATCAAACCACTCCATCATGTTAAAAGGAAGGAATAACATACAAAGCAAACAAAGGTCTATCTCCACTTTAAAACCAAACAAACAAACCAGCTACTTTGTTTTATCATGCATTGCTGTCTTAGCCCTATAGCTTGAGAAGAGGCAATGTATATGATCTGAAGGGTAACCCTAGACTCAACTTCCGTCTGGATAACATCAGCAGATTCTATAGGAATGAAAAGGCAAGTCCAGACGTCAGCTCCCACCCACGAGATGCACCTCTCAGGTCCATGAAGATCATGAGAGTAAAGACCCCCCATCAGACATACACATACATTGAAAGTGTTTAGATAGTAAAGTGTGGGTAAACACTCGAGATTATAAAGTGAATATAACTCAGAGAGGAAGTAAACACACTTTTGGATGCACGCAGATGATCACGAATAAACATGTTTAACAGTCTTTTGTGAGTAAACATACCCAAATTGAAAGTACCAGACTTTTGTCTGGAGTGAGCTTGTTGTATGTTGTGGCAGGTTTGGATCTGACTGTTGACTGTTTAAGCCATTCTTGATCGTTTAATATACAGTGAGCACATGTTGCACATTTACTTGATGCAGAAAAGCATTTAGAGCACTCATATACTGTATATGACTACACTGAAACCTGATTACTGGGAGTAGATGTTTTCCACACATGGACGTTACTTGAGCAGCCCATCCAGTCACCAAAGGACATTTGGCCTCTTAGTAATTATTCATTTTTATCTATCTAAGAGAAAGATGCCACCAGTGACTGATTTACTGCAATCCTTTGATACTTTATGGACAAAATTCTTAGGCCACGTCACTTGATCATTAAACTCAGCTTTGGTGCATGAGTTTTCATGGCCAGGCAGCTCCTGTAGGAGTACTGTGTAGATGTGCAGGTAGTTTTTAACACACCAGCTTCTCATGTCATGTTTCCCTTCTGTTCTGCTTTATTTGCCTGACTGTCGTTGTATCAGTGTCCTTGGTACCAATTTGTTTCCCCTGCAGTTGGATGTATTCCAGCTTTACTATCCTGGACTGAAGTATTTCTTCTGTTCTTGAGATTTTTGAGCTAAGAAGTTGCTCTTATAGATGGAGGACTGGTTCTTAGACCAAGCTTAGCTGGACTGAATAAAGTCTAAAACGTAGAGTCCTAGATGCTGAAGTTCATTCTCTAGTGACTCATTGCAGACGCACCTGACTTTATTGCTCAGTGAAACATGCCCTCATTTGTCAAAAAGTTTGTGAGCAATGTTTGAGTTCCTTAAGAGTTATGTTGCTTATCTAGCAGTGCAGGTCCTCACCTTTACTTTAGATCATAAAACTAGGTTAACACAAAACAATTTTATCCCATGATGAGCTAAGAATATGTCTTTGTTTTACTTTTGGTGAATTGAACCTTTAATTTTAACCCCATAACACAAGAAAGCTTGTTTCTGCTTTCACTCCAGCAATGAATTGTCTTTTGCTTTTATGTTGTCCAGCAGCAGAAAGTGTCCAGCACACCTTAAACACACATACTCAGGTTATGTGTCAGGAAAAGAGATGATCAAATAGCATTCACGTTGTGAAGGCAGGTTTCAGCTCATTGTCCTGATATCTTTACCTTTTCTACGAGATAATCTTAGCTCTGTGTGTGTGTGTGTGTGTGTGTGTGGTGATCTGACTTAAAGAGAGGAAAATCTGACTGTTATGTTATGTTTAAAGGTCTCTTTTGACATCTATGTTTGAGCTTTAGGGTGTTGGGATTAGAAGTAATGTGTAATACCTGTGTCTACATGTCCAAATGTACTCACGTGTTCCTGTTAACAGTAATTCTTCACCGCGTGCATGTGACCATGTTTTGTCTCTCCACGTTCATCATTACATCACTCGGCTTCTACTCTGAGGTTTTTTCCCCTCGCTGATCTGCAGCTTAGCATCTGTTTGCACATATCGTCCCTCATCTTTAAAGTCTGGGTGTGGACGGAGGGAATTGAACAAGCACCAGTGCACAAGCACATTTCCGCCCCGCTCAGGTAGAACCTGGATTAGAGCCCAGAACTGAGGTTCCCGGGGACAAAAAGAATCTGAATCAGTGCTCTCTCATTGGATAATACAGAAGAATGTGTGGCTTAACAAAAGGAGGATAACAGACCAAAATCAAAAGTTGAAATCTGAGAGCTGGGATGCACAAACATCTAATCAGAATCCAATCTGAAGTCTCTCCTCTGCTTTTGTCTTTCTTTTGCTATTATTTCCTGATTCCAAGCATTTCCCGCCATGCTTGCCCCTTTTCCTTTAAAAAAAAATCTTCTAAAGATTTCACTGTGAGTAGCAATAATGCTCCAAATCACTTGCTGTGCTTCTATTTTTAACTTCTTGTCTCTTTAGCTTCTTTGCCAAAGGTTTAATCTGAGCACCCTCCCTCGTTTTTTGGTCTCCCTCCATTTCTATCCTACTCCATCTCCCCCTTTTTTTCTCCCTCCCTTGTTTCCCTCTCTGTTGCCCTCCTTCTGTCAATGTGATTAGACGAATAGAGGAGATCAGAGGGAATAAAAGCATGACCAGCACCAATGACCTTTCCCCTCCTTCTCTCTTTCTCATTGTTGTGAATTTTCCTCCACTTTTCTTTCACCACAGTCACACAATGCAGCAGCAGCAGCAGTTGTAGTACTTGTAGCAGGTGTAGTTGGCAGTAGTATTCTTTGGTCTTTCTTTCTCTGTTAATCTTCTTCGCTATAAATATTTGTAAACTTGGTCTTCTAGAAAAAAAAATGGCTGGGGCAGAAAGCCTAATTCCAGCAATCTCTCTGGTTTTATACTCAAAGAAATTTTAAAGCCGTCAATCATTTGGATTGAAACTTTTGGACGAACCTCAACCTTGATTATTATTCTCACAGTCTGGGGTCATATCATCTAAAACATAACACACTTAACCTCCACCCTGCAGACTTTCGAACTTCATCCCAACGTGTCCTCATCCACATCTGTGGATGAGGACACGTTGGGAAATGTCAGCCAAGACCTCTGAGTTTGACCCTCCATATGAAACAGCTGTTTCATATGGAGCATTTTCTCCTGTGTTCACACAGAAACAATCAAGACTGCAAAACTGTATCTGTCAGGGATCAGACGGACAAATTTCAGGCTTTATCAATAAATTCAGAGATCCATACACGCACTTGTATATTTCGGCTCATCGTCTAATCCATCAGCATGGATGGATGTGTTTGGGGTTTTTGAAGTTTACATAGGCCTTGTGTAGTTTAAGACTCGTGGGTCAGCTTATAAAGGTTCTCTCTGCGCGGTCTATAAACTCCAAAAGGGAGTTCACGTTGAGTTTATAAGCTGCAAAATAGACATGTTCAGGTCTGTGGTGACCGGGCAGTCTCTATCATCTGATGCATTGTTGTTCAGTGCCAACAAACTGACATGTAGTGGAGATTTTTTTAGATTTTGGCACTCTGAGGTCCGCATCATTACAACTGAAGACCCTGACCCTTTATTTCGGAGAAATGCAAACTGGACTTTTCTGGGAAAACTGGACAGTTTTTCATGAGAAAAACTTTTATCTTTGTTCTTTAACAAGGCAATCTAATAGAAACAAAAGTGACATATTCTGATTGGATTAGAGTAGAGTACGGGTTAGGGATGGGGTCATGACTGATGATGACCCATCATCATCATGGTTATGGTCAAGAATCAAATTTCGTGTGATTTTCTCCAATTTTCTGCAGATACTACAACCTACAGACCAAATTCTTTTATTTTTACCCTAAAATGTAGCAGATGTTTTGCCCTATGACTGCTGGGATAGGCTCCAGCACCCCCTGCAACCCTGAAAAGGATAAGTGGAAGTGAATGGATGGATGTAGCAGATATAATAAAATTTCAGTATATGACTGAAGAGTTGAAGTTAAGACTCTCCAGAAAGTAAATCTGCACCTGAACATCTTTTTTAGGTTTTCTAAGCAGCGCCAATCCATCAGTAAGCATCTCTGACTGGATCCGATCCCTCTCTAAATCCACCTTAAAAACTTTTTGGCCTTTTTAAAATGTAAATTTGTCAGTGTCTGGCAGCAGCAGCAAATATTCTCCATGTGACTCATTCTGTTGTTTAGTCAGTGTGTGTTTGATTGTTGTCATATTTTTACCAAGATGTTTGAAGTGGTGTTCTTGCAGCGACGTGTTCGGCGTCATACTTTTATACCCCACAATCCCGTTAAAGAAGGATGTCTTGCCCACCTTTGATAAACACCTGAAAGTTTGATCTGGAACAGCTATCATATATCTTGTGCATTTCCACTAATTTCTTTCTAATTTCTCTGCATTTGTATTTCTTCAGGGTGGCAAGTTTGATGAGCCATGTGACGGCTTGGACTGCAGCAGAGGATGCAGGTGCTTTCCAGAGAAAGGAAGCAGGGTGAGTCTTCTGTTCTGTTTTAAACACAACTCACAAGTTTTCAGCCGTGTACTCTCCTCTGGAGTTCAGGGAAAATGCTTTCCATTTCATGGCCTCTTCACTTGTTGAAGTCCAATAACAACACCTGAGAAACCTATCATTTGGTTTTTAGGGATGTTTGAAAGAGTTCTACTTGCTAGCAAAGTCTATGTTGAACCCAGTTCTTCAGCCAGTCGATGACTCCTAGCGACCACTAGAGAAGTTTCTAGTTCAGCTAAACTCTTATTAGTAGATTTCCTTTTTTAATTTAAAATGTTTATTATTAACAAACCGATAACAAAGTGGTTTAAAGTTACACAAGTTCATAGAAATATTACCCAATCCCATTACCGGTCATAAAAGTTGTTTATATATGTCAGTACACACAGTACTGTGTACATGTACATTGTTTCTAGAGTAAGATGTGTGTCTTTCCAAAATTGATGAAATATGAATGCATCAAAGTACTGCCAGACTTTGACCCACCATGCAACACCATCTAGAAAACAGATCTGATTGGCAGCAGCTTCGTTTTCAGCATGACAATGATCTCAAACACACTGCCAGTGTAGTAAAAACATACCTGATTAGAAAAACACACAATAAAAGACTATTAGTCATGTTAGTCGTGGACTGTCCTCCCCAGACCTCAGACCTCAGCATTACTGAAGCAGTGTGGAGGCAGGACATTCAAAGACGTCCTTCAATAAGCTAGAACTATTCCTGAAGACTACTTAAAGAAACATTAGGAAAGGTACCTAAGGCAGTAATTACTGTGTTGAAGATTAAAGGTGGTCACCCCAAATATTGACTTTCAGGCTTTTTAAAATTGTATAACCCGTGTTTTTCCCTTCTCCCTACTGTATTTCTATATGTTTATGCACATGATTTAATACATTTCCAGCAGTGCATGAAGAAATGAGGGCTGGCTCAAGACGAGGGCCGGTGTCCTGCAGGTTTTAGATGTGTCCTTGATCCAACACAACTGATTTAAATGGCTAAATTACCTTCTCAACATGTCTTGAGGTTCTTCAGAGGCCTGGTAATGAACTAATCATTTGATTCAGGTGTGTTGACCCAGGGTGAGATCCAGGACACCGGCCCTCGAGGCCTGGAGTTGCCCACCAGTGGTTTATACACAGAAACATACTATTTGTCAGATGTTTAAAAAAACAGCGTCAAGTTTCACAGTTAAGCCTTCAATGTTAGGAACAATTAAACAATCCTTTTTTTTTTCATCTAGAGTCATCATTGTCATCTTACTCAGCATGTTTAATTTTGTTATTTGGCAGCTTTACAGTCACACAGATGAGAGTCTGGTGTACTGATAACTGCATTGATCCTCTTTGAGGTTTCTGCTAATTATGGTTTTTAATCTGAAGAAACACATTGCCTTCATTTAATTAAGGAATAATTGCCTCGAGGCTTCAGTTCTAGTCCTTATCTCTCTCCATCATACAGCTACATACATTAACGCTCACAAACATTATCTCTGTTTGACACGTATCAAAGCGATGCCTTATCAGACTGTGTAATGCAAGCTCCAACAGTCCTCATCTATAGCTGTAAATGTGGTTTCTCCAGAAGAGGAATCAACGGGTAAATACGAAACAGCGTGTGGCTTCAGGCGAGGAACTCATTTTCTCATCATTGCTACTATGAAATTAACAATAACATCCAAACAATCGGCTCACTGATTAGTGGTGATGACACATATGCACAGTATATATCTCCTGTCATCTGTTTGCACTTTAGTATCGAGTAAAAGAGCAGCTGACACGTCTGATTTATGGCTGGAATGTAAGAGGAAGGTTTTAGACATCAGTGTGATCATGCTAGCCTCTAATAAATTACTGTAACATTGACAAGGCTTTAAAAAAGCTTCATCATCGGCATCATGGGGCCAGACGGGCGAGCGCTGTAAACAAACAAACTCTTTAAAAAAACAGAAGGTGGTGATATTACTGCTTTAACTACAAACTGCAGCTTTATTGGCAAGATTTAAAAAAATCAGTCAAATTTGCTTTAGCAATAAAACATCAGCAATAATTTCAAATGTTGCTTTTGAGAAAGAATCAGTAATAGACTTTAAAAAAACAGTAAAACAGTATTTAAAATAATACAGAGGAGCTTGTGTGCAGATCGACATGCATTGCACTTCAAGAACAGTCAGAAATCAGCGTCTGTGCAGCCTGAGAGACAAAACTCAGGGGAAAAATGCACCTGGGATTAGATTTACTAATGCACAAAGTAAACTGTACTGTTGATATTTACAAAGAGAGCGCAGTGATAAGATTGATTTAAGAGATGGGAACCTGTTGCATACTGTATGTATTCATTTAAAAAACAGGGAGGAGAATATTTAAATGAAGAGCACAAACTGATTCACTCGTGTTTGCGACTCGCAGTTTACTGCCAATTGTTTTGTGTTTTTGCTTGATATTGAAATGAACTGACTTTGCCTGCTTAGAAAACAGCGCAATCACCTGTAGAACTAACCTCACCTATGAGCACTGTTTAAAGATTACACACTATGTTACCCTGTTTTGTAAATCTTGAGACTCATTTTGCATTGTGTTTGAGGCTTATACAGTTAATGTCAGGGGTCTCCAACTCCAGGCCTCAAGGGCCGGTGTCCTGCAGGTTTTAGATGTGTCCTTGATCCATCACAGCTGATTTAAATGGCTAAATTTCCTTCTCAACATGTCTTGAGGTTCTCCAGAGGCCTGGTCATGAACTAATCATTTGATTCAGGTGTGTTGACTTAAGGTGAGATCTAAAACCTGCAGGACACCTGCCCTTGAGGCCTGGAGTTGGACACCCCTGTCTTAGACTCTTGTCACAGCTGTTTGAGCGCCACTTTGTTCAAGATCAGTAACTGAAAGTGAGGCTGAAGAAAGTGAAAGTGTCATTTTTTAAACATTTTCTTTTATTCCTCAGAATAATCCTAGTTATCCCTGGATTTTCTCTCTCAGGCTACAAACTGGGTTGGTGATGGCTGAGGACACTGGTATTACCCTTAAAATGAAGCATGTCCATAAGTGCATTTATCATCCATCAATCTAAAAATCCATCCATCCTCCTCTGCAGGTGTCGTCTCCGGGTACTCTTGCTTCCTCCCACGGCCCAAAGACATAGATATAGTGGGGTTGGGTTAATCTGTTAAATTTAATTTTCCATAGGTGTGAATGTGAGTGCAAATGAGTGAATAATCCAAATATCAAATACTGAAAAGCAGCAGACATCCTTTTAGTAAAAATAAATAGGATTTTGTCATTGCTGCTTATGTAAAATACCCCTGTTTTTCTCAGTTAATCATGCTCTAAAATAGCAAAACGCTCCTTTTTTTATTAGATCGATTCTAAAATAAAATCCCGGCCCTGACTAAACCCAGACTCACTGTAAGCTCAGTCTCTTTCAGCCTTTATCCAAACACCAATTACTGTCTGACACAGCAGCCCTACACTTACTGCCTGCTAACTGTACACCACTTTAGGTAAATAACATAGTGACGAGTGTCGCCTTACACGTAGGTGTGTGTGTTAGTCCCTGCAGGGAAATTACTCCTCTGCATTTAACCCATTCACTCAGTGAGGCAGTGGGCAGCCACCAGTGCAGCACCCGGGGAGCAGTGTGTAGGGACGGTACCTTGCTCAGGGGTACTGAGCAAGCCTCTAAGGTAGCTGTTCAGTGGAGTCGAACCCCCAACCTTCCGATCATGGGGCAACCCCTCTACCTACTGAGCTATCCCTGCCCCTAGGTAAATGATACAGCTCAGGTAATGCCGCCTACCTCTGCTCAGCCCCTCTGATAGGCCTAAATGACACAGCCACTGCGTCGTTAACTGTTACTGTTGGGAGCCGTTTGAACTGAAAGGTGCTCATTTGTCTCTTTTCAGTTTTACTTTTGTAGTTTTAGCTCAGTGAGCTCAGGTGTGCTCCTGATGAAGGCGCTCGACTGGGATCTGTCAGCTGAGCACAAAATGAAGTTTAAAGGAGACCAGAGTTATGTCACCAATGAAAGTTAGTCCAGAGAAATATTGTGATTTTTTTTTGCTTTTAAATCTCTGTTTTTAAATTTAAAGCAAACCAATGCTCACACACTTAAACATTAGCTGTTTGCTTTCAAGGTTGTTTCTCTATAAAGGAATTGAGGGAGCATATTAATGTTTTTGGCTTCATGTTATTTATGTATGTGCATATATACAGTATCTAAAAAATGATTAGACCACCAACTGATGTAAGGTTTATGCCATAGCTGCCCTAAATTAGTCAGACTGGTAATTACCAAAATCAATGTTTCTGTAATGGTTAATCCAGTAATACATGTAACATCTGTTTATTATTGTAGCCATGAATTTTCAAATTCACCTAAAAAAATAGTAAAGTGAGTGATTGTTTTGGTTGAGATGACGGTTGCTTACTTACATTCCTGAGCAGAAACATTTGTTTTAGTGGTCGAGTGTTACGATTGATGAATTTCTGACATCTCAGTGAAGTTAGCGAGGCAACCATGTGGACATGAAAGGAACGTGGACCCAAGTCCAGACACTGAAGATGGAGTAGTTGTGAGTTTTATTTACAGTGGATGGCAAAAGGCAAACAAAAGCAATGCACGGCAGGGACTTAACAAAAACCTGAACGGGGAAAACCTAACAAAAGATCATGAGGAGCATAGTAAAGGAGGAGCCTGGGACCACTGTTGCCAACTCCTCAGTAAGAAAAATTGGTATTGCTTGTGCTAAAAGTCACTAGAAGTCGCTAAATAACATCATCGCCTAATTTGCATAATTGGTCATGCTTACGTAATCGCATCCTACGTTGTAAGAGAGAGAAATTACATCGTGGAAGAGACAGAATAAATGTCCTAAATGTATTTAGACTATATTTAGAACTACAAATTAAAATTATTTTATCAATTATTTTATGTCAATTTCAAACCTCCTCCTTTATCCTTTTAAAAGTGACCTGAAACAGGCACTCTGGTGGAGTTAGTTTGTGTGTGTGTGTGTTTATAAGTAGTTTTAAACCTTGTGATCCACAAAACAACAGAACAGTAAATGAAGAACTGACTGTTTTACAGGTCCTTCTCAAAAAATTAGCATATTGTGATAAAGTTCATTATTTTCTGCAATGTACTGATAAACATTAGAGTTTCTATATATTTTAGATTCATTACACACAACTTAAGTAGTTCAAGCCTTAAATTGTTTTAATATTGATGATTTTGGCATACAGCTCATGAAAACCCAAAATTCCTGTCTCAAAAAATTAGCATATCATGAAAAGGTTCACTAAACGAGCTATTAACCTAACTCGAAACACCTGCAAAAAACTCCTGAGGCTTTTAAAAACTCCTAGCCTGTTCATTACTCAAAACCTCAATCATGGGTAAGACTGCCGACCTGACTGCTGTCCAGAAGGCCATCATTGACACCCTCAAGCAAGAGGGTAAGACACAGAAAGAAATTTCTGAACGGATAGGC
>VUQR01011711.1:0-10854 GCA_015108515.1 Hemichromis elongatus
TCACTTTTCTGAGCTACAAATATGGAGTAAGCCTAGTCGTTGTGCCACTTCCGGTATTTCAGACAATCCCTTTCCGTCGTGGATTTTTAATTTGTTGTGGATTTTTAATTTGTTGCGGTTTTTTAATTTGTTGCAATTTTTTAATTTGTTGTGGATTTTTAATTTGTTGTGGTTTTTTAATTTGTTGCGTTTTTTTAATTTGTTGCGCTTTGCACTTCCCGGCCACCGTATATAACAGCTTTGTCCCTTAGTTTGAAATACACAGAATCTTAATGATGTTTTTTTCTTCTTTGCATGAAGAATTGATTATTTGCCTTCATTAAAGATCAAATTTAACTATATCAACTCGCTTGATCCAGTTGGAGATAAACAGATCAATAACAAGCAGTTGACTCTGGATAATTTTCAGCAGCCTCAATATATTAAGTCTGCTTCAATAACATACCCACAGCCATGTTTTGGCTTCTTTTAGAATTGAGTTTCTTTATAAAGCACTGTTTACTTTGCAAGCTGTTATTGTAACTATTGCTTCTAATACTACACTGCTATAAAAAACAAACAAATGAAACAGTTTTGCCGCATTTACGTAAAGGCATTATTTCTGAAAATAATTTTACGCCTTGGATCTTTTTTTCTTTCTTTTTTTTATGATATTGACTAGAAAACCTCAGGGGTTTTTTTCTCCACTGGAAATGTAGCTATTTAAAACACATTTTTGCTTTAAGTACTAATGATTTCATTGTTTTTCAGTCATTTCATTGTGTGTGAAAAATGGCTTCTAAATGTCCTGTTCATGAAGATATTACGCCGCACTCAACTTTATTCCAAACCCAATCTTGTGATTCAACATATCGATAAGTTGTGTTTGCTGCTGCTGAAAGATACAACAAAGCAAATCACATTGCATACAAACGTGTCTGCGAGATCATTAATAGCATTGCAGATGTGCCAAATTGAAAATGGAATGCAGATGGGTTTTTGCACAGTTCATTACTTAGATTGCCTTCTGAGAGCAGAATTGTGGAAATACAGTGTGCGTGCATTGATGAGACTTATACTGTATGGGCAAAAGAAACGACCTTCTGCTGCGGCTTTGAGGACCACAAACGAGGTGGAGAAGCAGTGTAATGTAGAGGTTCTTTTTCTTATTGTTGCATGTTCACGGGTGACTTTATATGGTTAAAGAAAAGAGATATGTGTGCCTTGAATCTATGTTAGATATTCCACTGATCCTTGGAGTGTTGCTCAGTAACCACCGCATATAGCATTTTTGATTTGCTGAAAATCAAAAATGCATTACCAGTTCAACATCAGCATATGTGCATTTCAGAGTTTGAAAAATACAAATTATTCATATATTACGTAACATATTATTCTAGAGCTGCATATTTTATTTGGAAAGGATTTTGCCTAAGTTGCCCCTCATGATGCAACTCTGCCATTTGTCCAGCTTTGGGACCAGCACCAGAAGTACACAAGCATGTTCCAACACTGCAGGGCTGGGTTGACCCCCAAAAATCTGCACTGAACTCATGTTCTTAACATGGGTGATGGACAGGTTAAGAGATTAAGTCAGGCAGGAGTCTCCTTGGGTTATGATATTTGCAGACAGCACTGATCTGTAGGGACCAGGTGGAAGAGGGCCTGGAGAGGTGGAGGTATGCTCTGGAGAGAAAAGGAATGAAAGTTAGTAGAAGCAACACAGAATAAATCTGTGTAAATGAAAGGGAGACAAAACTGACGATGCAAAAATTGAAGTAATAGTAGAGAAAAAGAAGAGAGTATTTAGAGACAGCTGTGCTGAGAAAAAACACAAGGGCTACCCTGGAGATGCTGAAGATTTTCACTGCTAGTGACCAATATTTATAATGAGTGCAAGCTTCCATTTACAGAATAAGTTTATCACAGGCAGTTTTAATGTCTGGGATTGTGTTGAAAATTAGCCTGACACTTCAGTCTCTTCAGTGGCCCTCTAATTTTGTATCATCGTTTACAGGGAGAAGGCAAAGTCAAGCACCATCAGGTTTTCAAACTTATACTGCAACAAATGTAACAAATTATCTTCTTTTACCTAATAATCAGTGTCCATTTACACATTAGTATAACTTACTCACTAACTAAGCACATTTGCTTTTGGAAACTGAACTGCTCATTCAGAATTGAACTGTTGAACGTCAGCTATAAGAAGAGGTTCACATTTCTTCTGAGTGAGAAGCTGCCATTCATAAGACATTAAACAGAGAACTGAATTCAGTTCTACACATTTGACTCCTCGCACGCATTTTGTTCCCAGACATTTCTTTTCTATCAAAATGTAAGTCACAGGAATCATTGCTGTACAGCTCTCAACCTGAATTGAAGTAAAGAGTACTGACAATGAATACTCAGTCTGGCTTTAAGTGTCTTTTTTCAACTTTATTCAAATATCTTATGTACATACTATATGATACTGCAATTCATAGTCTTTGTAAATGAAGTTTGTTATTCTCCAGCTGCTGTTTGAATAAAAGTCTCAGATGAAAAAAAGAAATCTAGTTGGAGTCTGTGGTCATATACCTGGTCCAGCCAGTTGAGAACCAGCCTATATATTTGTTTCTTTGTTTTTTTCTTATTTAACTTTTATGTAGTTAAATGTGGGTTAAATTTCAAATGGGAAATAAATCATGTGATCTGCAGTTAAAAATCATCAGTGGACTTGCCAATGACATCAGTGTTTCAGCTTTTAGACTAGCAATTTTGTTGACCAGTCTTTAGATAAGTATGTCAGAGGGACGAGCTCAGCTGAGCATGTGAAGAGGAGGGATAGTGGATATATTGGCCAAACAATATTGAGGACTGAGCTGCATGGCAAGAGGAAAAGAGCAAGGCTACAGAGAAGGTGTATGGATACAGTGAAATAGGGCATGCAGACGGTTTGTGTGAGAGAAGACGGTGCTAGAGTTGCAGAGATAGGATGAAAGGGAGGTAGAGAATCTGCTGTGGTGACCCCCAAAGGGATCAGCTGAAAGGAGAAGTTCGTGATTTCACACCATAATGACATCAATAGAAAAAGTAACAGAAGATCTAGGGTTGCATTTAAGTAATGAAAGAAATACATCCTGTATGTTCTAAAAAATACATTTATTTGACCTTAAACAAGTCAGTTTAAGGTCAAAGAAAGATGTTTAGGAGAATCTATGAAGTCCAAAGAAAATAAAAAGTCCTCTAGTCTGACTACACTAGAGGACCCACATCTTGCCGATGTGGGTCTGCTGCGGTGAAACTGTGATGTTTTAAATACCGCTACCGTTTATATGCTTCATCAACCTTAAATTTACTAATTGATCACTGGTTATAAAGTTTGCAGCAAATAATAGTTACACTTAGTCGAGCTGTGACTTTGAATGTTGCGGCTCCAGCGTGTTGTAGGACGACTTCTTCTGCTTTTCCTTCTTAAAGGATGGCCCAATGTATCTGCTAAAGGGATGAAAAGGAAACCACTGCAGTATATTTCCTCAGTATTTAGGATGGGGGGGATGGGGAACTCAAGGGCCGGTGTCCTGCGGGTTTTAGATCTCACCCTGGGTCAACACACCTCAAATCATTAGTTCGTTACCAGGCTTCTGGAGAACTTCAAGACATGTCGATGAGGTCATTTAACCATTTAAGGATCAAGGACACATCTAAAACCCACAGGGCACTAGCCCTCGATGCCTGGAGTTCCCCCAACCCTGATTTAAAGAATTCAAACTCACACACTTGTTGTTCACTTCACTCAGTGAGGAACTTCCTTCAATAGAAAAATGCCTGTCTGGTTCTCCTACAGCCAAAACCATTAGTTTACATTATGAGCTTGTTGAATGGATAAAAGGGTCTTCTGATGTGAACTAAAGCACTGTCCTTCAGCCAAAGAGTGAGTGCACTTTACAAAATAAATATTTATCCGTCTTTACTGCTGTAGGATACTTTCTCTGACTGGCACTCTGGTTTGAGTCATAAATAAAGCCATAATGCCATAAAACTGCACTCGGTGAGTACAAATCTAAATTTGGAGGGAAAAGTCTGATTAAAGTGCATTTGGAGACAAAGTCACCTAACTTTTATATGAATGCTTTTATCAACTCTATGTGCTATGTTATGCCCCAGTGACCACTGAGTAGGTTATGGCTTTCTCCCAATTTACTTAAGCTGGGGAATGTGTTATTAGCCCAGAATGGCTGCCATAAAGGATGCCAAGAACTGAGACTTACCTCCAAAAGGACTTCATTAGTAAGGTTTTGCTTAAGTGGTTGTTTTTTGGGGCGGAGGGTTTCATCCATACCAACACTTTTAAATCACCAATTCTATATATGTTTTGGACTGTGGGAGGAAGCCAGCATACATGAAGAGAACATGCAAACTGTACACTGAAAGGCCAAAGCCAGCATGTGGATTCAAGCCCAGAACCGTCTTAGTGCTCAGTGCACCACCATGCTTGCTTACTTTGTCCATTTAAAGTTAATGGCCGAATGTATGGTGTACGTTTGGCTGTAATTTTCACAAATCAGTTACATGCAATGTCTGAGATTAATTCGAGATGCTTTTTTTTTTATCAGCAGTTGGGCTTAAGTGGAGGCAATTCTGATGTTCACTTTCTGGGATATAAAAATGTGTTAAATATCAATATCACATATCGATTTGATTCCTAATTATTTCTCTTATTGTTTCTCACTGGCTCTGCATTGAGAGTCACCACCATAGTAAGCAGCATAACAAAGACATTACATTTGTGCAAATTAATTGTATGCTGTGTGGCCAAATGGTTGTACCGATCGGAGGTGTTTCCCATCTTTATTATGATCAGTGTTGAGGCTGTTACTAAAAGAAGTCATTATTAACCATTACACAGAACGCTTTTCTTAAAAGTAATGCAGCTTTTTACTTAATTACTACCAGGAGAATTTATTATACTATTCGTTACATTACTTTCACGTTTCTCTGTAAAATGACCTGAAACACATTGTCTCATAATTAGCACTAATGAAGACACAGATATGATATTTCTCTTAGTTTTTAAATAAGAACATAAAGCTGACAGCACAAAGCAAATTTGAAACCAGCACAAAGAGACTTTAAAGTGATCGTCGTAGGGTTTCTACTGTAGAAACATGAGCAGGTACAAATGGAGGCTGCAACCTAACTGCTCATCCGTTTGTTACCTGTTGAATTTAAGGCGTTGGCGGCTGGGCTGGAGACAGCATTCACTCAGCTCTAACATCACTCTGGATTCTTGGCTAGCTTAACGTTAGCATGCACCATGGCAAAGTTAGCATGCTACCTGTGCAGGTGTTTTTGAAGAGCCAAAGCTGTGATGGCAAGAACTGAACTACTGGAAACCAGGTAACTACAAGTACCAGTTCTTAATTCCCATCCCATGTGCATATGTTCAATAAATTCTTCAACGTGTGGGCAGTGAGCAACAAAAAATATATACCATAATTTAGACATGTTAAAAAATATGCAAATGTTTTCATTCAAAAAAGACTTTTAGGTTCAGGTTATTTTTCATTTGCATTAATTACCTCAGGGAAACTATCACCACTGTGCTTGTGAGCAGTAAAACAACTGGAATCATTTTAGTTGTGCTTTTGTGTAGGAGCTGTGTAACAGTCAGTGGAAATTATCAAGCTAGTCTCATATGGTGGAAACCAACTGCAATTCATACACTTTTTGATCACAGCAGGAAACTGTTTCCAACAAAATAACCTTAAACAACACGCTCTGCACAGCACCTGCTGAGCACCAAATAAAGGATATCGCTCTCAAGAGCTCATCGAGGAGACAGCACAAAGTTTGCTCCCTTGTCCCAAGGAGTCAGCAGCAGCAGAGCTCCTGGTGGATTTGACTTGGCAGTTTTACATTAGATGGCCTCTTGCTTGCAAGACCTTTGACCTTTATTTCATTTTCATATATCAACAGACTGGCAAACATATTTGAATCATTATAAAGACAAAAGCAATAATACCTGTGCACTCAGGGTTGTTGCATTTTTAATATATAAATACGATAAACACATTTTTTATATTCTATGTTGGACCTAAATGTTTATCTCCTCTTTTCATCGTTCAATACCTCTATTCTTCTTCTCTCTCTTGACAGCCAGTATTTATCTTTAAACTGTGCCTCCCATTTTGTCTTGCAATGTTTACCACTGTGTGCCTTCACTTTCCTCCATTTTGGTCTTCTCAGTGCACAGCCATGTTCCTAAAATCCATTTCTTCACAACACCTCTGGGCTACTCACCTCCCTGGGGTGAGGTGAGCCCTGCTGTCATCATCCTCTCTCTACTTGTAATGCGGCTGAAAACTTCCCTGTCTTATCGGCAGGGTCTGAAGAGGCCTAAACACCAGGCAGAAAGATGGGATTTTAAATCGCACTCATTGAGGCATTCATCCAACACAGATTTACCACTCGGTGTACAAGTGTCTGCCTTCATCTGGCAGCCCTGTAAAACAGAGGCAGCAACATATGTGCTAAAAATCATGCCAGTTACAAGCCTAGAGCCTTTAAGACTGGAGATGCCTATTTATAATATTTATTTTGGTGACAACTTGGACTCAAAGCAGCCAACCGATCCATTTTCAGGTATTGCCTGTCAGTCAAATTATGTGTGCAATGCTTTGCAATCTCCCTTCAGTTTTTCTGTCAGTCACTGATTTTTTAGGTTGCCATGACTGCTCGTGCTTCTCTTCCATTTATTCCATATAAACAATGCTTCCGCCTCTGATAACATGAAAAGAAATTCTTTCTGTGAACCAGAAGGGTGTTTTTTTTTTCCTTTTTTAAACAGAAAAGATCTCTCCAGCAGCAAATATAAAGGCTTTCATGTAGTGATGTAGTGCCTCCAGCAGACGAGCTCTGCCCGGAGATTTATTAATCAGAAATATGATAGATTTTTTTATTTCAAGAACAATGTTTAGCACTGGTCCCAAATGAAATGGCATTTTTTTATTTAGTGCAAAATTAGAGTTTGGGGAACCAGAATTGTTATAAATGTGTAATGCATTTTCTTCATGTTGGCTGTTTACTCATCTTTTTTGGGAAATTGTCATTCTTGTAGAACGCATGGATTTATTTCAGCTAAATATTTTCTATCAAGCAAACTACTGTGGCTTATTAAAGATAAAGATATTTGTATTTTCTTTATTTGCTGTCATATTTATACTGCTGTGATGTTGGATTCTCATATTAAACAAAGTCAGCATCATCTTGGCATTCTTGCTATGAGCAGCAATATTGCCAAGATGATGCTCATAGCAACAGATTGTTGTGTTGACTCTGTTTGATGTCAGTGAGAGCTCATAACCTTTACAGTCACAGGAGTCCTGTGTAAACTTTACAATGTTGCTTCAGTTCATTGAGGTATATGCTATTTTGCAGAGGTCTCTAAAGGCCCCATCACAGGATTTTTTATTGGGCTGAGGTCTGGACTTTAACTGGGCCACTGCAACACTTTTATTCTTTTCTTTTTTAGCCATTCTGGGATCATTGCCCTGTTATATAACCCATTTGGGGCCAAACTTTGGCTGTCAAACTGACTCATATTTAATTTTAAAATACTTTGGTATACAGAGGAGTTAATGTCTGGCTTGATGAGTGCAAGCAATCCATGTTCTGTGGCTGCAAAACAAACCAAAATCATCACCCCTCTGCCACCGTGCTGACAGTTGGTATGATGTGTTTGTGCTGATATGCTGTGTCTGGCTTTCTCCAAATGTGATGCTGTGCATTATGACCAAACAAACAACAATCTGGTCTTGTTTGTCCAAAGGACATTGTTCCAAAGGTCTTGTGGTTTGTTCAGATGCAACTTTGCAAACCTAAACCATGCTGCCATGTTCTTTTTAGAAAGAAGAGACTTTCTCCTGGCAGCCCTTCCTCACAAACCATACATGTTCAGTCTTTTTCCAATTGTCCTGTCATGAATTTTAACATCTAACCTTTGACCTGAGGACTGTGAAATCTGAGATGTAGTTATTTTGTTGTTTCCTTCAGCAGTGAACTATCTGATTGTTCACACTGTGTAATGAGAGACCCTCTTAATTCCTGTAGAAATGATAAATGCATTTGGTGATGTGCAAAAATGTGCAAAATGACCATATATGGTCATCACAGGTGCACAGCTTAGACTGTCAACATGAAGTCTTTCTTCTACTTGCTGTTCAAACTGTCTGTTTACAAGGAACAGCCAGTCAAAACAAAGATGGCTTAAAGTGTTTAAGCACCTCATTTCAAACAATGAACTATAAATCAGTCATAAAACTGCATCGTTCCCAGGATCTTTACCTTGTAATATAAAGCATCTTGAGGCCACTGTTGTAAAGCTATTCAAGGTGTCCAGGAATAAAAAACACTGAGTTGAAAATTACAAAATAACTTCCCTTTAAAACATGCGGTTTCTTGCAGACACTGATTTATGTTCAAAGAGCATTTCAGTAACACTGCACTCAATAAACTTGAGTTTGTTACCTAACAAATGTAAAAAAAAAAAAAATCAAATATGAGCTTCAGACAAACTTTAATGATCTGTTTGCATCTGGACAACCTGAGAGGTTTGGTTTTCAGAGTGGCTACCAATTTATCTGAAGCTAAAAAAAAAATTGAGGACAACTACAGTGATCCAATCTTGTCTCTTTGTGGGGAACCTGTGTGGCCTGGTGGTAGAAAACCATCCGGTGTGCAAGACATTCTTGGTTTGCTGCCAACTGGAGAATTTTGTTGTACATTATTTCTCCCTCTTTCCTCATTTTCTGTTACCTCTGTTCAGCCTCAGAACAAAATGCCCGCAAAGACACTGCTGAAGTACCACAAGTACAAATGGTTATGCCAAGAAGCTGTACACTAATACAGCAAAGATTTTGTTTGACCGGTAGCCTGCCATTTTTCTTTTTTCTATTTCTATTTAATTCTATTGTTTTGTCTTCAACCTGTGCAACATATTCTTTGTTCTGCACTAAGATCCGAAGAAAATACTTAAAATAGTACAAACTTAGAAAAGCTAATAAAGATGGTTAACAGTTAGAATTTACAGAGTTTAAGCATCTTAATTCTGCACCCGTCTTTGCACCTGCCATTTTCTAAAAGGAGAAGAATGCTTTCCTGAACAAAATGTCTTTAAGAAACTGACTCATTCAGCAAATGCTGCAAAAATGTCAGTGAGTCAATTTTCCCTTATCTTCATATTTCCACCTCATTGTTCAGGATATTGGAATATGAGCAAAAAGGCAACATAAAATAAATCAGTGCAGTTTACAAGCTTAAAACTGCACCACGTCACCTGCTGGCTACAGCCCAGGTTTGTTGCTGCTTATTATTTCTCTGTGGCAGCATCCCCACGGATCCCAAAGATCCTTAGCTCCTGCACCTTACATCCAGTAGCCCACTGATCTGCTCACCCCAATCCTGACAGCAGGGTGTCCCCTCCTACCAGCAGGGTTTAAAGTGGGCCAGAACAATCCAGAACCGTCTCTTAATGAGCATTTAAATATGATAAGCAGATTAATGCCTATTACTGTCAAATTAGTTACGTTTTTGCCTGCTGCAGCCTGGCAGTTGCTTCCAGTGACAGCATGGAGATACTTGCTCAGTAACAAGAAACTAATGAAAACATCCTACAGCCCACTCACACCCTTCTTTTCCTTTCTCATCCCTGTGATACATTCATGGTGCAGATGCAAATAAAATGGCCCGCAGTGCTTCAGCATTTAGCTAGAGTCACATAAGAGGAGCAAGCATAAACTGAGTAAAGGGCTTTTTGAGAGCCAGGTCATTTCGGATTCTGCTCAGTTCGGCACAAAATGAGTATGTGAGCTAAATGTAAAGTTGGTCTATTACTCAGAGAGAGAGAAAAAATTAATGTGACAAAATCAGAAATGGAGAGAGATGTAGAAAAGAGAGGGCAGGAGAGGAAGATGAAAGATGATTTTCAGAGGTAAGGAGTGCTCAGCACGTGAAATTTGATAAACTGGAATTTTAAATCTTACATGTAACGTCCTCATTCAAGAGCTTCATCTTTAGCTGAATATGTTTCTGAAATTTCCTCTCAAAACAAACTGATTTATCCTAATTTTGTGTTATTTAAAGGTTAACATACCAGACTTTTCAGTGCAGGCTACACTGGTTAGATCACAGCACTGTGGTGAGGTTTACATTGATTCACTAAGCTGGGCTGGTACCAAGCAGGCTATTCAGTGTTAGGTAACATCAAGGGTAATTAAGGTGATGATTTTAATTAGATTCACTGACCTAATTCTACCTTTTATGTTAGCTTCATACAGTCCAGAGGTTGGAAATCAGCTGTATAGCTTATGAGACAGTGGACCATATCTTGCTCACTTAATTTGGAGCCTTAAACCCACAAAGAGCAGTGAATACTGGAGAAACACTGCTCATCCCTGCTTGTACAAAAAAGAAAAATCTACTGGACCTCACGAAGCAAACTACTTTGTGACTTATTCCTAAGCCATTATTTTTGACCCTGCCGAACTACTACACCCTACCTTAGTGTGACCCCACCTGCTAAATCCCACTTTAACCCCTGCCTACCACTGAGACCTCCTCTCATAAACAAGAACTACAGATCTGTGTTTTTCTCTGCTGCTGACTTCCTTTCACCCTCGCCTGCTAGGCCTAATCTTGTTTGTTCCTTGTTACAGAAATGTATCATTAGGATGTTGCCTATTATTGTTTTCGACATAAATTCTTAATCATCCTATAATAATAATAATAATAATAATAATAATAATAATAATAATAATAATAATAATAATAATAATAATAATAATAATAATAATGATAATTTTTCCCAAATTTCCCCTTGTGGGACAATAAAAGGAT
>VUQR01011711.1:11087-23803 GCA_015108515.1 Hemichromis elongatus
GCCTAATCTTGTTTGTTCCTTGTTACAGAAATGTATCATTAGGATGTTGCCTATTATTGTTTTCGACATAAATTCTTAATCATCCTATAATAATAATAATAATACAATTTATTTATAGGCATCTTTAAAGACCTTAAAGGTCACCTAACATTAGTACAACAAAATAAAATTAAAACTAAGTAAAATAAAACTAACTGTGCCTTTATCTGCAACCTAAAATATGAAGTTAAGGAGTTCTGTTCATTTTCTTTGTAATCACCTTCGGTCTGTTTGGAATTTTGTTTGGAATTTTAAGTCTGACTTCAAATATCTACCCTGCAAAAAGATAGCAGTTAGCATAAGAGTCATTATTTTTGTATAGTGTATCAGAAAAAGATTTTTTTTTTTTAAATAATGATAATAAAAACGAGAAGCACTTTTTGTATGAACCCTCTTTTTCAGCACTTTCACATTCACATGCTTATGTTGTAGTTGTACATTGCCCAGAGTGCTGCTGCTGACTGCCAGTGAAAAGATCTGCCAGCTCCAACTTTCATGATATTTGCCAGTTTGATTCCCTCCCTTCCAAAAACTGAGCAAACTGACTTTTGTTTATGAGTAGTACCAAACAGAAAACCTTTTCTGATAAAAAGTTGAAGTTTTCAGGTGGGGGGGGTATTTTAGGAGCTAAACCTATGATGTGGCAGTGGTTTAGCCCGATTTGGCTCCCAGCTGAGGCAAAACGAGGCAAGGACAAACACAGAGCTGCAAAGACATCCTAAAACCTTTTTTTAACAGATGTTTATTTTTTTGGTTGAAGATTGTGTGACCTTGTGTCTTTTCAGGGGGTTTAAATTAAAAATTTCAAACTCCAAAGATGATTTATTTTTTATTTTTGAGGAGAATTTCAAAACCATTGCTGAAGGACCGTGAACATTTTGCTCTCGAAACTATAGGTGAAAGCAGCTTGCACATTTGCAGCACCTTTTAGACGCATGCAAGTGAAGTTAAGCTTTTACAAACTACAAATTAAAAATACAGTGAACTGTAAAATGTGATGAATTAGTGCAAAAAGCAAAAGCTGTGAAACTTAAGTTATAATAACCCGTTCGTTTTAAGTGTGTAGCGCAACAAGTTTAAGTATTTTTATACAATAGTTACATTATATGATAAAAGTTCTCAGAGATCTTGGTTTTTGTGCCACATACACAATACAGTTGCAGGAACACTGGTTTTATTAACAACAGAGAACATAAACACTTACTGGGAGTCAATAATTGCTACACAAGGCTCACACATGGTGACCTGCTAATAGCTAAACCTTAATGCTGAATTTTAACTGAAACATTACTAGTCACTGTCCTTGTGCAGTATTATTTACATATTAATAAATGATACATGCATATACAACCATGCCCCTCAGCATGTAGGCATAAAGTAGAGCTTTATTAAATCAGTAGTTAAATGCTCATCTTCTTCTCTCAGAAGAGGTTGCTCTAGCTTTACATCTTCTTTTTTTTCTCTTTTCTACTATTTTTTGCTTTGAATGGTTTCCCACTTCAACTCCTCGCCTACTCTTCACTTTCCCACCGGTCTCTCAGTCAGTCAAACACATAACCTGTGTTGCTTCTGCCAACTTCTATTCCTTTTCTCTATAGTGCATACCTCCACCATTCCAGGCTCTCTTAGACCTGCTGACTACTCCACAGTAGTGGTTCAGTTTTATCTGCAAATATGACAGTCCAAAGAGACTCCTCCCTCATTTCATCTGTCCATATTTAATTAAGCATAAATCCAATCATTTTAATTAAATGAGGGCTCTGTCTGTATTTACATAGGTTTCTGTTAAACAGAAAATGAACTGGTAGCTTTTAAGTGATGTTCTTGTCTTATAGACATCCAAAAGCAACTTTTATACTAAAACCCATATTTACATATTACGTCTATGCATTCAGCGTGTTATTTATCACACACACTCAGCAGGACATACAGAGGGATTGTGTCAGCACATTGCAAAAACATCAAGAGGAAAACTGGTAAAATTATCCAATTACACTAAACAACACTGTTTTTCACCAGTTGTAAATGGGACTATAAATAGCACATCTAATTCTGTATGTACCCTTAACTCCTTTGTTCTCTACCAAGTACTATATTTCAAACTGACAACAAATGGTCTTTTTACACTAATAGGCTGTAGGGAGGTTTATAATAAACAGTAAATTGGACAGTGTAAACCCAAACAAATCTTAGGCTGATTCCTCCCTCCTGTCCTGTTCCTGAGTGCTGATCTAATCGTAGCTCCTGCAGCTCATATTTTTAATTTAGAGCTTGCTTCAGGTAAATTTTCAAAAATCTGAAGGCCTGCACAGGTTCTCCCACAGCATAAAGCTGGTCATGAAGGTGAATTAAATAATTACCACCTCAACTCGAAACTGCCTTGCAAAAACCTTAGAGTCCAACAAATGTTAACAAATGTTCCACTGACACTGGATCTTCAATCAAGTAACATTTTACAGTCAGAACAGTCAGGATTTAGATCATGTACCAGCACAACATCAGCAGCAGTGTGCCTTTAATGTTCTAAAAGCCCTCAGTAATTCTGAATATCACTTTACACTTTGCACAATGTTGAAAATAGAACTTAGACAGGATTCTCCAAAACTTTCAGGTCTCTTTGTCTCTTTGCCATCAGTTCAGGTGTTCCTCAGGGATCCATTGTTGGAGCTCTTTTATTTTACTAGCTGTAAATATAATCTTTGCCACCTTTGCATTTTTATGCAGATTACAATACTTTATATGCCACTGGCTGTTCCCTTGATCTGGTCATTGCAAATCTACAGTCTTCTTTTGATACATTTCAGAATAAAAGATACTTTCAGCTGCTCTCTTATTCACAAGGGGTTGTCACAGCAGGTAGCTCCGCGTGTTTGATTTGGCAGATTTTTTATAGCCATTGCCCTTCTTGATGCAACTCTAAAGCATTGGTGTCTCCTCTTGGAAAACAAACCAAGGATCTTCCAGGCTTGTTTTAAACTCAGATACAATTAAGTGCACGGCATTTGCAAGGTCACTTAAAAGGCCTTCCAATGATCTGTATGCAAACATATTCTTTTTCATAAAAGATTTGAAAACTGTAGATTAAATACCTACACTAATCACAAAATTCTGTTCTGTTTCTATACTCTTATATTGTGCAGTTTGTACTTGATTTACAATTGGTTATAAATTTAAGAAGCAACAAAAATCTATGAAGCTATACCCTCTGATTTCATATATATATATATATATATATATATATATACATATATATATATATATACATATACATATATATATATATATATATATATATATATATATATATATATATATATATATATATATATATATATATACACATATATCAGCTGAGAGGAATGAGGGAAGGATTTGGACAGCGATAGCCGAATCCTGTGATGCTGGTGTTGCATTTTACAGGCTGTGTTTGCATTGTGGCATTTCTGCTCTAAACCCATTTGCATCTCTTTCTCTTTGTCTGCCTATGTATGCGTGTATGTGCTCATATTTGTGTGAAAAAACAAAGAGACAGTGTGACAGAGGCTGGCAGAAATAAGTGTGCTGTGTTTTCAGAAAGCCCTGTTTTTAGACTGTGACATCTGACGAAGGAGGAAGGGATGAACAGATGTACTTTGCTCATGCGTCTGACAGGTGTACCAGAAAGCTCTCTCCCCTCTCCACTTTACTGACAAGCAAAGCTTGCGCTCCTCTTTCCAGATCTCCTCTGAGCCATACTCCTCTCTCCTCCCTTTCCTGTCCCTCAGACACAGACCAGCCCACAGTACCTGCAGGTGGGACCTCACTGGTGACTTGAGCAACATGCCTGGGATCCTATTAAAAAAGCAACTCAGTGCGCTGTGTTCTGTCAAGTGTAAAGCCTATTTCATTCCCTATGAGCCAAACAGCTTGCAGTCGCTTGACGCTCTGGTGGTTTGTTGCAGATGGAAAATAGAACTGCAGAAGCTTGGGTTTGTTTGTTTTTGCCATTTGGTTGTGATCGAGATACAGTTTGTGGCAACGAGTTGACTTGGCTCAGGAACAAGGCTCGCACAATATAAGCTTTTTGTGGACACTCCCAAACTGTAGAAAGACCAAATTTAAGAGTTTTAATGAAAAAACAAAACAAGACCATATTAAATAGTGATTTTTTTTAAAGATTTTATTAATTTGGGAGTAATTTATGAGGTTTTTAAAAGTTTCAAAAGCTTACTCTGGCAAAACTTCCCAAATGCCTCCCGAATTGTATATTTTGGCCTTGAAGTCTTTCAGCTGTACTGATCCAATTATGGGATGTTTTTCTGGATTTAACAAAAAAACGCCATGGATTTTATTGTGAATTCTAATGCTCTTTGAAAAATCATAAAACTTTGTTTGTATTTTGGAAAAGTAATTTAAATAAAAATACCCAGAAAGTCAATGAAATTTTTGTCTTTACACACACAAAACAAAACACAAGAGCTGAAGGTAAACATTTATCTGAATGAAGTTTTGCTTAATGGTGCAAACTCGTGTACTGCGTTTTCCTATTAAAAAACCCATTTCATTTCCAGTTTGGTATTGGGTTTCAATTAAACCAGCAGTGGAATGTTATTTTCACATTCTGAATAACTTCACAGCTTCTGGAATGGGACTATCTGAGCAGTACATGAATGCGGGATGCAGAGTGAGACCCTGTCCGCATATAGATGATAAAATCATCGCCAACGCCTGCTGTAAACATCCCAAGTTCTGGTTTCCTACTCCATTGCGTTTCAGTCAGCAGGAACCCAACATATACCAAAGTCCTTCAACTGCTTGTTGCCTCAGCTGCTTGCCTCAAAGTTCAGATTAATGTTACCGGGCTACTTGATTGTTCTCTGCCATTACTACAATTAACTTAATGTTACTGATATTCCACGGTCTCCTACTGCTGCATCATTTTTCTCATAAAAGTGATCGTTGAGCCAGTCAACATTAATTTGTAGCAGACTAAAATATATGATACAAATGGCCAGATTGTAACAATCGTAATCTTTGAACAGGTAACATAAAATTATACAAAGCACAACTGAGAATATATACAATGAGACACATAATAAAAGACAATTACAATGATGTATACACAGGATTTGTAATAATAACTGTGTTTCCTCTGCCTTAAAATGCTCATTTATTACCAATGCGAAGTTATTCCAATATTTATTTCCCTTTAGTGACAGCACAATTTGTTCAAATGTAGCTTCACCTGTGACGAATGTCACAATTTCTTTTAGTGGTGGCGCCAGTACCAATCCCACTGACAGTCCTGTGTCAGGGCAATGCAACCTCTATATAAAATAAAAATACCATGTTTACAAATCTCACATCTCTACAGATGTTTTTAATCCAAATATGGCTGTCTTCAAAAGTGATTATGTTGTATTGATTATTGCTCTCTGTTAATGATCAGTTAGTAAAATAATCCTCAATGTGCTTTGTATAGAATAAAAGAAAATCTGATAGAATTGGTTATCAGAAATACTAATTTGCTTCAAATGTAGCCATTTTAATCTTTAAACCATGTGGCAGGAATTTGACGTTAATTGACGTTAGCTCACGGAACATCAGGAAGGTTTAAATCTGAGGGTTGCAGACACTCTACATGCAGTTTGCATGCTTTCCCTGTGCCTGTGTGGGTTGCTCCTGCTTTTCCCCACAGTCCAAATACATGCTCATTAGCTTAATTGCTAATCCTAAATCAACCGTACGTGGCAACGTAACACCCTAAATTCAACAAGCAGTTAAGAAAATTGATGGATGATTTTCATAAACTGATTCTTTGAATCTGCACAACAATCAAAACAAAAGACTGCTAACATATAACCGGTCCAAATCAGCATAAGCATACATAAAACAGTAAATCTTCTATCTATGAACTTTTTCTCTTGTCTTTTAAAGGCAATGACCTGTCATGAAAGTGGGCTTGGATCTGTATAGTGTTAAATATTCCCTTTCTTCCCTGACCTTGATGCAAAGGCTTTGTTCTTTATATATATTTCCACAGAAGGAACTGCAGAATGCCAATTTATTTCTGTGTCTAAGTTTAAAGTAGGTGATACAAAAAAGCAGGCTAAATGGACTTTCCTAAAAGAAAATTAAGACCATTAATTAAGTCACAGCTAAAACTTAAATACTTTAATTAACACAGTGAGAAATCCTTTTAATAAAGATTTCAAATATACCCAAAGCTATATGGAAAACACAATGGAATTAAAATCACAACTGCTCCATAAAGTTTTCTCAAAGTCTTCTTCTGTCCTGCAAAAATCAAATACAAGCTCAATTCAATACCCCCAAGACAACGTTAGTCGGATATTAAAGTTAAAACATGGCAAAGGGATTTGTCCATTAATCAAATGTATCTTTCCTTCTCTTCTCTTTATTGATTAATGAAAGATCCAACATGAATGAAATCACAGTACCAGCTCTATCTTTATCATATCTGTCAGTGATGGTAGTGGTGAGTCTGCGGCATGGGTTTAATCTTTCCTTTGGAGGCACAGACTCTCGATCAAACAGCAAATCACACTGAGGGCACAGTAGCAGCCCCAAATCCCCCGACTTCAACACTGAAAAACGAGGCAAAATATACAGATTCACATGAGATAAGTCTGCAAGCACGAGTGCGTGATGGGAATATTTGGTTACTGTGAGGACACGGTAGAGACATTGCTCTGCTTTTCCCTGGTCTGAATAGCAAACTTTAATCATTATGTGAATCTTGGCTGTCTAACTTGCTGGCAAAATGCCTTTAAAGACATTAAAGGGAGATTCAAACAACCGAGTAAAGGGATTAGTTTCTGAAGAGAAGTCAATGACAAACTGCCCTTCATTAATGGAAATTTCTTGAGTAAATATACATTAATGCATTCACATTTTAGAAAAAGAGTGGCTCATTACATTGGCCTAATAGACGTGTCAGATATATATTTTTATATTTTCATTGTGACTAATGTTTTAATTTGAGTGGCATTTTGACCTTTTGAGTAACATAATTGTTCCCGTTTCATATTTCAGAGTTGATTGCTTTGCTTTAAATAGCTCGCAGTGTTCTCTTTAAAGAGACCAAATCATTCCAATTATTTTAAAAGCATATTTCATATGGCCATCAAAGCTTACAATGTGCTGCACATCCTTGACGCTACTATTCTTTTTAAAAGTGGAATTAGAAAGAAATTAAAAGCAAAGCGTGTCCGCCATCATGGCTTTGGAAGACTGATGCCTGGGTTGTGGCAACCGCTGCGATCCGAAAATGGCTGTGAAAAGCAAATCTGCATAGGCAAACACAAGCAGGGAACACACACACACACCAAGTCTGTCTGTCTCTTGAACAGACAAACACGGTGATTCTTATTTCTCTCACAGGGAGAAGTGCAGGTGCTGTAACCTTTTGCTGCTAGTCCTGTCAGAGTGAAAAACCCAGCTGTGTGCTGGGAATGACATACTGCAAATAGGCCTTCAGCTTCTTATTGGCATTCAGCGAGCCCAACACTTCTCTTTTTCTCTTTCTCGATCTCTGTGTCCCCAATTCTCCTCTCTCTCTCACACACACACACACACACACCTACAGATCCACTTCCCCGCTTCCCAGCAACAAACGTGACTAACAACACTCTCTGCCGTGACAAACACAGCTCAGGTCCTCTCACCCACAGATCCAGCTACCCCCCCACCAGCGCATGTAAATTAAAATAAAAAATCCAATGTGTGTACGTATGTGTGCGCTGCCATGATCTCTGTCCCGAGGGTGTGTAGCGGTGCAAACACCACTGCCTGTGCTCTGGTGCAGCCATCTGGATCACAGTAGGAAGCACCTGCTCGCAGGCTAACACTTTAACACTGCATCTGCTATGCTCCCCTCGCCAATCATTTCCACCTGAAAACCCTTTCTTCTGTATTAGGAATAAATGTTTTCCCCCCAAAGGCATAAAATGAATGGATTTCAGAGCAAATGTGTCCCACTTGTTAAGCTTTTCCCCAGACTTTGCTGTCACTTTAATTCAGTTGAAAAAATAAAAAGTGAGAAGGGCTTCCTGCTCATACTCATACAGTTATACAAATATAATTCTTTATAGCTCACATTAAGCAATACTTCTAGATGAAAAGTGGATGAAAATAATTTACATAATATGAACGGGGTCAATCATAGTGGCAATGCTTATCTTTTCCTGTCAACAGTCTTGCTTTTGGGGAGGAAGCTGTGTTGATCAAACAACTAGCTATTAATACAGTGGAGACCGAAGTTGCTTAAAATACAGATATTTTACCCAACAGAGACCAAAACAAGTGTTAAAGCCAGTGAATCATAACGTTACTGTGTCAAAAAAGCACAAGTGATTGTTCAAAACCTTGCTGTATCAACTTAAGAAGTGAGGTCAGTATTTACAGCTTCTTTCTGTCGCCCCCATGTGGTCAAAAATCTCATTGCAGCCTTTTCCAGCCTTTTGGTTAAATCACAACAGTTACCTCAAGGCACTTTATATTATAATAATAAATACAAAGAAAACAAACCAACAATTACACAACCTTTGGGCAAGGACTTGGTGACAGTGGAAAGGAAAAACTCCTTTTTAATAGGAAGAAACCTCTGGCAGAACCAGGCTCGCGGAGGGGCAGCCATCTCCTGCGACCAGCTGAGGTTTATGGAGCTACCCATCTTCATAATAGGAAGTGAAAACCATCACTCAGGCCAGTATTTCTATCGTGTCATCTTCACCTTGAAAATCTAATCTGCCAGGTTATTTATGTCAACACAGCCAAGTGCAGATTTGTTTACCAGCCTCACTTGTGCTCTTACCTCACTCTAGATTTATTGACCAACTAACTCAGTCAGAGGTTGCTACCGAGACAAGCAATCAGTTTGGTGCTCGTACACCCATGACCTCTGATGTCAAGTTGCTACAGCGGGACGCAGCAGCAGCATACTGATAACGGCTCTCTGCTTGCAGGTGGAGGCAAAAAATCTATACTTCATTTTCAGCTGCCCTTCTGATAGAAATGACGGTGTGCGGCCCACAAATAGAGCTTGTACATTATTACCTGATGAAATCTCACAGACACCAAACAACATAATGCAGTCCAGAGAAACAGCAAAAACCCAGACTGATATGACTTAACAAAAAAATCTCTGTATTCTTTCGCTGCAGAACATTTGCGTAATAAGTAAGGGACCGGCGTGTTTGCCGTAGTGGCATGTAGCAGTGAGATTGCAATTGCAACTCTCCGGGTGTGTACCTAGGTTGCCAGTAATACCTCTTTACCACAGATGTTCTACCAGTTCCTAATCTAGAATTAATTTCATGTTTTTCCACCAAAAACATCTGGTGCTGGTGCCAACACTGCATTAGAACTACTATGGGCTTCCAGAAATTGAGCAATAATTTCCACTCAGTAATATTAGGCTATAAATTCTAATAGCACTACAACTGGCTTCACACCAGGAACACACAAAATAAAACACAAAAAGCTATCTCTAGAGCCGACCTTACAAAGAGTGGCAGCTGGAAGTTGAAATCACATTTAGGGCCACGCATGAATCACTGAGAAACTTTAATATATCAAAAGCATACGTATATGCTACTGCTGCACGTCCCATTTTGTCTTAATAATATAGTTTGGTCCATATAAAAGCCAAATCAATAAAAGTCAACAAGTTGCAAGCTACACTTTATCTGCAAGCTCACATGGAAATAACAGTATAAAATGCAAAAACAGAGTTCTAACAAACCTGAAAGTAAATATGTGGTATGACCACCTTTATTCGAACTGAGTTCAGGCTCATTTTTTGAACTAATCTTCAGGAATAGTTCTCTGGGATTTTTGAAGGACAATCCAAAATTCTTTGGATGTTGTTGCCTTTTGTCCTGTTCTGTCAAGATGATCCCACACTGCTTCGATAATGGTAGGGTCCAGGCTCTGAAACAAAAACGCTAAAGACAAGCAGAAACCCTGAAAAACTATTACTCAAGACCATTTTACAAACAATCACAACAAAGTCTGGCTGCCTAGAAACAAAATATAAAGGAGTGGAAGTTTGAAAATAAAAACTCAAGGGCTTTAGGGAATTCGTGAATGCGAGTTTTGATAATGTGACTTAAATGTATCACCTTCCAATGTGAGAATGTGTGAACATTAAAACTTGCTAATCCCATTATTGCAGTTTTTCAGGCGCCACTGGTAGCAACAGTACAAATATTCTTATTTTCATTTTATCCTAAACAAATGAAAACACAGGCCTTACTCTGGAGCACTAAACCTGGCAGGTCACATTTTATATAAGAAACATTTGTACCAAAACTCAGAGGCGAGCATTTCTGTCTTCACAAACAGAAGTAGTGATCTCCTCTGTGTCTTCATTTGTGCTAAATGAGAGACACCAAAAACGTGTCAAAGGGTGGCGTAACCTTGAATTACAAAGGAAAACAAAAATCAAAGAGGGTAGGATGAAAGTCATGTAGTTCTTTTAAAAAGTTTTTTGAACAACGACTACAATGCACACAAAGAGTTTTGAAAAGAATCAGTCAATGAAAAGATGATACATCTGACATATTAGCACTTTATTTTGTTTCATTTCCCTTATTGTTCAATCCATATATAACGTTACAGTTTGAATCTCTATTCAAAGCCTAAGAAAATGTTAATAAAATACAAAAATGTGCATAATCTGAAAGAACGTTACAACTGACGGTGTTCAAGTCTGTCATTGGGTTCGATTTCTTTGTGCACATTATACACAAAAACCTTGAGTTGCACAAAAGGTTTCACTGCCGTATCAGTGCTGCAGATTCTTGTCGGCTCATCTGTAGTCCTCATTTTGAAGAGAAATGACAAAATGCTTTGAGAGCCTATTCAGTCCATCATCTGTGTTCATGGCAATCACTTATTTTTTTATACTATTATAGCTGAGAGAAGAGTTGAGCTGCATTGTCGACATTTACAGGTTCCTTTGGTGGCTCTCTGACAACCTAAGAAATGAAGAAGTATATGTTTAGACAAATAAAATTGTTTTTAAAAAAAACAGCTGAAAGAGTGTAAAAAGTCCATCGTTTCCTTCTTTACCTGCATTTGTTTCTTTGGTTCAGGAGCAACTGACTTTGAAACGCTCTGAACGTCCCTCTGGACTTCTGTGAAGATTTGATTTAGACTCTCCACTTTCTCCTTTTTCACTGTATTGATCTGTGATACCGCAAATCATGTTAGACCAGGTGCAACAAACATCACGTTCAAGGGAGGATACATAATACATGTACAAAAAAAACAAAACAATAAGCCAAAGAAAACAAAACCGGGAGTAAGAGATGAAAGAGATCTTACATGTTTGAGTGTTGTTGTGACAGGTTTCGCTTTGGTCTTGTTCTTCAAGTGCTTGTTTGCCACTTGAAAGACGTTCTTTTGTTTTTTCCCCTTTTGTTTATTCTTTGCCATTTTACCTGGGGAAAGAACAGCAATCAGCATGGATGTGTTTGTAGAAATTATTTACTTTCTCTACTGTGTTTTTCCTCTAGTGATTCCCTGTGTTCGTCTGGCAGCCTCTGCGCTCATCACACACTCACAGACAGATTCGTAGATTACTCCCGATTCTAGACGGGCTTAGAAAGCCACCTGAGTAGCAACACCTCTGTTTACCCCAAAAAGCTCACTTATGGCCATGAGTCTCAAAACAGTGGTCAAAAATGTTTAGCTGATGTCAGAAAAGGCTGTAGATCTAATGAAAATGCACTAGTTCGGTCAAGTTTTACAGTTTTATAACTTTACATGTTCACATTTCCCTGCACAAACTCAAAAAACAAAGGCCCCTCGGTACACAGAAGGCATCTGTGAATCACACATCTGAGTTTGATTTATAAACTACATAAATTCACAGATTCTTCCTGCTCAGTGAAGGTGACACACACAACCGTGTTTTCTGCAAGAGGCATTATAAGCAGTAAACATGGCACTAGCATTTCACCATTTGGATCGCCTGCTCAAACCAACAAGATATACTGGTGTACACTGTTACTAGGGGTCTGAATAATAACAGCAGTTGTAGTGCGTGCTCATCGACACAACTTGTCACGTTAAGAGGAAGTATATTTCATGTCTGCAGCACAGAATATCTGAAGTAAACCTGCAGAGGAGAAGGAGAACCAGTTTTATGCTGTGAGGCTACAGCGCTAACCACTGCATTACCCTGTCACTCTAACCTGGTCCATGCCCAAAACATCTGGCCTAGGAGGCATCCAGGAGGAATCCAAGTCAGATGCCATGAATCCCTTTAATTAACGTTTTCTCTGGGTCTCTGGTGGAAATGTGGAACTTGTAATGCTGTAAGTATGGAAAATATTTATCTTGTGTACAAGGGCACAAGCTGGCACGTCTGAGATTTATCTGTGCTCGGGACTGACACTAGTACACTAGTCTGTCACCTGTGGTATCATTATAGGAATTCCCAAACAAACTGTAAAGACTAAAGTTTATCATCAGTATGTTGCATTTAAAAGAAAGGAAAGCAACTAGACACCTGAGAGGAAGACATTGTAAATACCGGATACATATACAGCAGTGCATAGAAAAGAGGTTTAAGACAAACAACAGAAGAATACCATCAGGAATATAATAATAATACGTAAATAATAATAATACGTAGGCAAACTGAAATACTGTAGTAATAATAATAA
>VUQR01011711.1:24832-39418 GCA_015108515.1 Hemichromis elongatus
ATGATTTTTTTTTTTTTTTTTTTTTTTTATAAAAAAAAATATTTTTTTTTTTTTTTTTTTTTTTTTTTTTTTTTACCGCATGCGTTGTAGTCTCAATGAACAGCAGATGGCAGCATAATACAATCACACACCACCGTAACTCGTTATTGCCTGAAATATATTTCTTCTTTTTTGCTCACTTTAGAGACTCCACACAGCAAATTATCGGCAACCTCCCCTGTCACACCTACCTCCTGCATGTCCTGCATGTCTTCTCTGAGATCTTCCTCTTTTCCTCCTTTCTGATAGCGCCATCTTCAACAACTTTAATATATCCCTCTTCTGCACAAACCAAATCCTGCCTTGCCTTTTTCTACCTATCTGTCCTTTTGATGTGCTCATTTCCCATTCTGTTCATTCCCAATAAAACTTTTAACCTCTTCATTTCCGCCTCCTGTCTTTTTGTTAGTGCTGGCATCTCCAACCCATACAGGTCTCGTTACTATCTTGTAAATCTCTCCGTCACTTTTGGTGCTATACCGCTGTCGCAAATCACCCCTGACACTCGTCTCATCGCAAACTCATCAGTTCGTATCAAAGCTTCATAGATCAGGTCCCTGAACCAGGAACACTTTGCTGCGCTGCCTGGGAAGCAACAGCAGGTGGCACCATAAAACCACCACAGGGCTCATCGTTACCCTGTATGTTTTTTGTTTTTCTGAAAAACCTTATTATGTCATTGTACACCGAGCTGCAGTAGTAACGTAAAAGCAAGCGTTTAATGACGATTATGAAGGAAGACGTATTTGGAGGAAGACGTAACCCCCTGCCCTTCCCCCACCAACATCCCAAGTAAATCACATTTATTTCTGACGTACAATTTTTCTATTTTGTCCTCTTGACACATTCGAATCACACTCATGCCTTTCCCTTCGCGTCTATTTCCTTTTTTTCATTTGTTAATTCAAATGTGACAGTCATTTACACCTTGTCTTTCTCGGTGAACACTGGCTCATGTGACACTGGCCCATTGGGTTGGCTTTTTTGCATCACTGATAGTATACGCAAATCATGCAGCAAATTGGCCTTTTTGTTTTTGCTTTGTTTGGGGTTTTTTTTTATGAAAATCATACCATACATGCTCTAAAGTTAATATTCCAGATTTTTTGTGTGTTTGTTTGTTTGTTTTCACACGAGATTTAACGATTGCTTTGCGCGTTTGCAGACATTTGTACTTATTGGTGTTTGCGACAACTTTTTGTGTGATTATTCCAAATCCATCTATCTATCGATACCGGGTGATTGTGCGTTACTGCCAAAATATCTCCACTGTCACGACTGTAGCCCACTGAACGTGTCATTGGTCTACGTGTCGTCTTCACTTCCTCACACGGCAGGCGCGTAAAATCCGTTGGATGAAAGGTGAACACGCGCTCGTCGCCGCTTTGACCGAGAATAGGCTATCAAAGCTTAATCGCTGCTGCGCGATGCAGCCTTTAAACCAGCGCAGATTCAGTGAGAGAGAGAGAGCGAGAGAGAGAGAGAGAGAACCATTGATCTTCCGTTGTGTTGCAGCGTTGCGGTGCGTCTAAACTCCTCCCGGGCGGCAGGACGGACACGCCGCACACTGGGACCCTATATAAGCTCTGCAGCTGTCAGGTGGAGGACACTAGCTGCTCTGCACTGGGGGACGAGTCGCTTAAGGAGATTACAACTCTGCTTACTCATACATCCAACCTGTCACCATGTCTTGGGGATACAAACAGCCTGGTGAGCCGCTGATCACATATACAGGACTGGTAATATATATATATATATTACCAGTCCTACCAGCAAGCGGGCTGCCAAATGAATGAAAGACAGTGCATTCACGGATCACTGCGAAGATCTTTCAAATTAATTTATTTACTGTGCATATATGCAATCATATTATTATTATTATTATTATTATTATTATATGATTTCCAGGACCTGAGAAGTGGGGTGAAAAATACCCTATTGCCAATGGAGCCCGTCAGTCTCCCATTGACATCGTACCCGGCCAAGCATCATACGACGCGGGGCTGAAGCCGCTCAAGCTGAAGTACGACCCTTCCACCTGCCTCGATATTCTCAACAACGGGCATTCCGTCCAAGTGACCTTCGCGGACGACACCGACAGTTCACGTAAGTGTGACGTTAATACTACCCGCACTTCAATTCATAACCCTCCAGGTTCTGATTCAGATTTCTCGAACACATTCACTTACATACATATTACTCAAAGTGACCGAGAATCTATAAGATTCTGGGATCCAGGTTGCAGACAATAAAAATCAGGCTCTTTAGGATGATTTACACTATGTTTACACATCTCGACAGCTGCCACAGACTCGAGCTTTAGACTGGAAAGACATTAATACTGTGCTTATATTAAGCTTCCTTAACGCCAAGAGGCTCGTTGCATTAGCGATGGCAGATTTTGTGTCTTTTTTGACAAATGGTATATGTTGTTTGTATACTGAATACATGTGCTTAAGGTGCAGAGGTCCCGTTCAAAAGGAAAGCACAAAGCGCGACTGAATTGGTAATCTAACCCTTGGCAAACCTTTCCCACGCTATAGCTCTACTAACAGTGAGGGCAAAAGCACAAAAAAGGAAGGTTACTCATACACGAGCTTTGTTAATTATTAATGTCCCCATCTCTGTGCAGAAGATACTATGAAATTAATCCAAATAACTTTCTCTCTCTGTAAAATTGTATTTGTTTATTTATTTATTTATTTGACTTGATTTGTGTTTCCACTCCTGTCATATTAAAACTTGTAAAAGATAAACAAAACATGAACAAAAGAATGTGTCCTTTATTTATGTTGAGGATTATTTTAGGTTTCAGAGTGATAAGTGTTTTCTTTTCTTTTTCTTTAGTAGCTCTCATAGGGGATAATCAAGACTATGGTTGCATAATCAAATTAGTCACAGGGATAAAATCTCTACTGCTGACACAAACTGGTTTCTTATGTTTTCGGAGAATCTTACTCCACCTGTTTTACGCCCAGCACTTCTAAGAAAAAGGTGTCTGTGTAACACATTCAAGTCATACTCCACTGCTTTTTCATTTTTCATGTAGCCACAGATTCCTTTTTTTTTTATAATTCGAGGCCGACAGCTGCCAAATAAATATCCTGTTTTGGGAGGCTGCGGACTCCAAATGATGTTGCACCAGAAATAGAACAATATACAGGATTAATTGCTTCTGTTTGAACTACTTTGTATTCTTTAAATAGATACATTACACAACACTGGAAAGAAGCCTGGTGTTTACAATACCTGGACATTACTTTGAACTGAATGTATCCATAGATTTAAGCGGGGTTGACACAACAGGAACTGAGATTGCTTCCATGGAAGTGTGTCACAGTCATAGCGTCTACATGTGTGCATCACATCTTCTTCCATTTCCTTCCATTTCCTTTTGTGCAGAAATATATATTTTGATGGGTTTTTCTTGCAGGATCTTTTTATATCAGTGCTGAACAGTGAAGCACTTTTCCCCATCCTGCCTTTTTTTCTCTCTTTCTGCAGGTTTGACGGATGGCCCCGTCTCAGGGTTATACAGGCTCAAGCAGTTTCATTTCCACTGGGGAGCTTCTGATGACAGGGGCTCTGAACATACTGTGGCTGGGACCAAATATCCAGCTGAGGTGGGGAATCTCTGGATCATTATGATAATACTGAGACAGCGACAACGTTGATGTACAGTAACAAAGGGTGGATGGGGGTGGGGGGGGCAAATTAGAGGCCATTAAAATTTGTCAATGGATGGAAGAAAGGCCTCTTGGGAGGAAAATATGAGCAATTAGGGAGCTGGCTTCTTTTCCCATCATGTTTGGCAGCGTGTGGTTGCAATTTGATGTGTTTTGCCACAATAGTTTCCTTTTCCTTATCTACTGTTTTCTCACCCAGCAGTTGGATAACCTCAGAGAAGCATATGATTGCACTCCCTAAACAGAACTTTAATAGCATGGTTTTTTCCATTTAGACACTCCAGAACCCCCAAATCCATGATTTAGGTGGTTCTTCAAAGTGGTCTTCAAAAAGAGTATCATTGGACACTAGCTAGGTAGCTGGCTAATTAACCAAGCTATGCAGCAGGCAGCAGGAAGACGCTGTTAAAAAAAAGGTGAATCCCTTAATGGCAGAGTGACATTTTTTGTTTTTATCCATGTTTTTGTTGGTGCAGAAATAAACAGTACAGATGTACTTTTTAATGATGTAACACAAGATTATGATTAGTTTGCTACTTTCCTTGCAGACATCTTGGGGTCAATGGACCTCATGTTGAGTACTGTTGCCTTAATTTTCTCAACAAATGTATTTGAAACAGTTTTATCATCTGCTTTAAGTGATCAAAAACAGGAATAATTATACTTTTGTTTCACCTACAGGTTAGGCATAATGTTTCTTTTGCTTTAAAATCTGTGAGGATTTTTTAAATGTAAATTTTATTTTATTTCTAGCTTCATCTGGTGCATTGGAACACCAAATATGCAAGTTTCCAGGTGGCTGCTGAAAAGCCAGATGGACTCGCTGTGGTTGGAGTTTTCCTGAAGGTGAGCAGAAATGGTTGAAGTGTCATTATATGCAGTATTACATCAAAACATGATAAACCTTTAACCCCTCATTTGTTCTTTTTCAGATTGGTGATGAAAATCCGAATCTCCAGAAGCTTCTCAATGCTTTTGACAGCATCAAGTCAAAAGTGTGTTTCTGTGAAAATAAAATATATATTTTTAGATTTGTTTCTGATAGTTTTCTTACAATGTTCTTCTTTCCCTTTGTTTTTAAAGGGCAAGCAGACCTCTTTTGCAAATTTCGACCCCTCTACTTTGCTCCCTGGTTGCCTAGACTACTGGACTTATGATGGCTCTCTGACCACACCCCCTTTGTATGAAAGCGTTACCTGGATTGTCTGCAAAGAACCAATCACCGCCAGCTCTGCACAGGTATGTTTGCTGCAAACAGAGCCCATTCAGCTACAGCAGAAGGATTGGCTTTATGCCCGCTGTCTAGAATAGCTCTTTCTGCAAATCCTCTCTTCTACTACGATCTAAAAAAAGGGCTTAATTGTTCAGATTAACTGTGGGGCTGAAACAAGAAGAAGAAACCTCTGCAGCAGACAGAAATGCAATACAGCAGACACTTGGCCAACTGGGGGAATGAGTGAAAACAAGAGTTCACACAGATACTAGGCGCTTTACCACAGCATTATCAGTCACCATGTGGGCAGTCAACAGGAACTATGCATCCCACAAATGCAGCACATTTTGCAGATGAAACACTGTGTCTGTGCTGCGTTTCTAAATTCAGCTGCATAAATGTGTCTTACCTAGATTTATGCTTATTTCAAAAATTACACCTGATGCTATCACTGAAATGAGTATTTGCATTCCACTCATTTGAGTGGAGCCTTGAGTCCATGTAAAGATTAAATCTTCATGGTCACGTGATTATTTCATGGTGGTGAGAATGTATCATAGGGGTAAACACATGAGTTGTGTGGATATAACCTTCAGATGTCAGGTCATATATGGCTGGTTCTGCAGAAACTGATTATTTATCAGCTAATTATAAGAGGGTACACCCACCAGATAAATTTGTCTTAGTAGTGAAGAGAAACACACTGTGTTCATTATCCTGTGTTAATAAATCAAAAGCAATCATATGTTACTATGATGTAGCCACTCACTTGATTTTTTGTTTTTTTTTTGTTTTTTTTGTTTCATGTTCATACAAAATATTTTGGCCAAGAGCTGAGATTGCCCCTCTCGCATATGTTCTGCATGAAAGCTAATGCCTGTAGCTTGTTAGCTTAGCTTAGACCAAGGACGGGCAATCAGTTTTTCCAAGGGACCACTGGAGAAACTGGGACTGTTGTGGAGTAGGGAAGCAAATGAGCATAAAAGAAATGTCAACAATAACATAACTACTAAGCTCAGTTCCCCAGTGGAAGGCTCTCAGTGACAGAGCAGGGGGAAGCCAGTGTTTTGTGAGTGACAGTCACAGCAGGAATGATTAACGCTACGACCGTCGTCGTCTCCTTTTTCACAGATGGCCAAATTCCGCACCCTGCTCTTCTCTGCTGATGGGGCGTCTAAGGACTGCATGGTGGACAACTACCGCCCACCCCAGCCACTCAAGAATCGCACTGTCCGTGCTTCCTTCAAGTAGTAACCCCTCCCCCTCTTGCGACTCTTTCTGCCCTCTTGCCCTTTCCCTTCCTCTCCCCTCCCCTTTAGCCTGACACCCCGAATTACCTCTCTTGTAGTAAGCCACGAAGCACACATATCTCTCTCCATCCAGTTTCAGAAGGATGTTAAATTTCTGTGGCCCGTTCCTTTCCGTGCTCGGCAATTTAACTAGGAAGATTTGCATCTCTGTTTCTATATGCATAACGAGCCAGCATAATTGATTTTAAAGGACAAACATTTAACAGTGGTTGCAACATATTTACAAGGCTTCTGCATTTGCTCTTGCTGTTTTTTTTAGAGCTGTTACACAATTGTGTGCAGGTCTCTTTTTTATTTTACCCTCTGAAAACCACAAGGGTAAAAACTAAAGATGAATTACTATGACATGAATTAAAATGGTGCTCTTCCTCTAGCAGGAAGCAGAAAGGACAAGCCGGTTTCAGCAGGCAGAGGGACGAAATGTGAGGAGCATGAAGTGCACATAAAAGACCCGCACCCCGGCACACAGGACCGTGCTGCTCCTGGTCTGTCTGTAATCTCTGACAGACTGCCAGCCTCTGCATCATAGCGGCTTAGTGACGATGCAACCGCCTCCATCACATCCTATTGACTCAGAAAAATCCCCCTCTGGCACAAATACACACACACATCACAGACGCAGTCTCGTGCAGACATGATGCCCATAGCACTGACCTGTTTATTGATCTGAATTGCAGAACAGCATGCAGGAACAAAGGGCACGACAGCAGAAAGCTGCTAGGGTTGGCTAAATTGAACACCGTGGCGGTGATTTAGTTCTCTGCTTTTTCATCCAGCTCTGTAAGTCTTTCATGCTTATGTCATCCCAAGATGTGTGGGTTTTTTGAGCCTGAGAGCTTATGCAAAACGAGTCTTTACTGAGTCCTAAATTTATATTTATAACCAAAACACTCCTTTTTCTATTGATGCCATCATAATACAGCAATAGACAAGACTAGTGCTTCTTTTAAAAATGAAATGTAATCCCCTTGGGTGTATTTTTTTTTCTTTTTTTAAATTTTGTTATTGTGTAGAGTGCTAATGCTTAAAACGCACAGTAATGCTTGGTCATCCTGTGGGCGATGTCACAGTGGCAAACGCACAACGCCAAGGAAGAAATTATCCTGAAGCCAAGAAAGAGGAGAACATCCCAACAGACAAAACTACAGTGTCAGCCTGGGGTCAAGCCATGTAGGAGAAAAACTAGCAAAATGGTATTTTTTCCTAAAAACGCTGGTTTAGGCCAGTATGCCTTTCTGACGCACTGCAGATGTTTGACTAAGCCGTAAAAGAGATGCCAGAAAGATTGTAATTAATGTAGGAATTCAAGCCTTATGCCAATACTTTGGGCCTTCCCGGGAGTGTGTGCTTTTGCCGTTCTATTTTGGAAGTGGATATTTTATTAGTGAAATAAATATATATTTACAACTTAAATGTGCTTTTTTTATTTGTGTGTTTATTTATTTTATCATTATTAATGCAGCTAATACACATGGAAAATAATGTGTGACATTTAGTGCCACTATCAACAAAACCTGAGATCTAATCAAACTTCCTATGCATGCGCAGTACAAGGTGTAAAGTGTGCAAGTGTTAAATTAAGTATTTTATCTAACACATCAAGCTTCAGGCTAAAACCCTACCTAAAGAAACGTCCTCAAATTTATTCAGTAACAGCAGCAAAATTTAATCTCAAAATAAGAACCGTGGTTTTCATGAACAGGAGACTCTTGAAAGAGATTTGAGATACAATAGCATCAACCTGCTGTTTACTCTCAAACCTACAAATTCTTACCTGCATTTCTGCTAAAATTCAACATTCGTATTTTCCTACCTTTGATCTGTTTTTACATCAGATACTGTTTTTTTAAATCAAGACTCAAAAACCCAACAAAGAACCACATCACACTAAATAATGAGAAATAAGATATGCAGTCAATCAGAAGTACACCATCATTCAATTCTGAGGGTTTATGTATATGATATAAAAAAAAGTCATCTGGTTCTATATCAGATCAGCTATAGCACATGATGTATGACACTGAATTTAATGAAAATTAAGCCAAAATGTCACGGCTGCAGGAGCGAGCTGTGAGGTAGTGTGAGGATGAGGACCCAAAATGCAGGCAAAGATTGATGGTAAAGTGGCAAATGACAGAAACAGGCAATGAGGCATGAGGAATTACAAAAGAAACCTAAACTGGGAAAACTAAAGAGCAACCTAACATAATACGAAATGACGTGAAGGGCAGAGAGAGGAAGACTAAGTAACATAAACACCAAGAAACACAGAGTTGAACGGCGATAAACAGACGAGACGACAAGGAGCACACACCGACACCCACTATAAATACACACACAGGTAATCAGTTAATGACACACAGGAGGGGAGCACAGTTGATTCTAATTCACAAAACGACAGGAAGACAGAAGCTAACACAGTGATAACAGACACAGACCTTCAAAGTAAAACAGGACATTCACAAACACAAACTCAGGGACATGAACAAGGTACCAGGGGAACGGCACCGAAAATAAACCTACAACCCTGAGAAAGTAACCTAAATACTAATAAAGATAATCATGAGGAAATTAAACATCAAATCAGCAAATAACAATAAACATAATGCTTAACACAAAACGCTGGGTCAACGACCCAGCACCATGACACAAAATGCTAATTGCTTCCATTGAAATTAAGAATTCTTAATTAAAAGAGTAAAGAGAAGTCAGGTGCTGCTAATCAAAAGCATCTGATTAACTTAATTAAATGATCAGCAAGTGTGAGCACGTCAATAAAAGCAGAAGTTTTGTCAGTTTGCTGGTGTGGAGCATTCAGTTGTGTCAACACAGACCCAAAGAGGAAATATGTCTGCAATGATCTTACAGAAGCAGTCGCTGCTGCCTGTAAATCTGGCAAGAACTACAAGGCCATTTCTAAGCAAACTGAAGTCCATCATTCTACAGTGAGAAGGATTATTCACAAGACTGCAGTCAGCCCTCCCATCTGTGGACTTTCAGCAAATTATCATCGTGCCGTGCAATGCTCAGAGAAGTTAAATGTTAGGGTTATGAACCTACAATTACAAAAAGGCCGAACAAGTATGTCCTGTTTGGTGAGGCTTCCAGGAGAACACTTCTTCTTTCTAAAAGGAACGTGACAGCATGACTTGCAAAGTTGCATCTGTTCAAACCACAAGACTTTGGGTCAAAACCGCAGAACTAAACTATCGCAAAGCACTTTTTACTTTAACACGCATTCACACTGCTCCTTTGTCTGTCTGGATTCTGATTCACTTCTTTGTGTTTCTCTAATATTATAGTTTTCTCTTTTTTTCCTAAAATCAGTCAGTTTGTTGGCAGCGGATCTCTCCGTGTTTGTAGTTGGTCAGATGAGGGGAGACCGTTTACTTAACGAGTTGATAACCAGGTTTGTGTGACCATTCAACTTTGCCAAAATCGTAGTGAATCCAGATAATGGAACAACACCGTGATTATGAATAACTCATTTTGTAGTACGGCGCCCAAGTCTAGAGTCAACGTGAATATACTGAATTTACTGATTGTTTTTTCCGTCAATGGATTTATGAAAGAGTGATTCAGGGAGTTTTGTATTACACCTCAGAGATTAGACCTTTGTATACAATTTGTTTCCCACTGTGTAAAGGTACCTATGCAAGTACTTTTACGTAATGGAACTTTATCTTGCATTATCCAACAATATCTTATGAGCTAATCTTACAAAGAGAACCAGTGAGGGTGTGGTAGAGATGCCACATCTGTCTTCTGGCTTAGTGAAGTATAACCATTGGGGAAAAGAAAACCAGTAGCCTGTTGGTTGTCCATAAGTGTGGGTCAGCTACCACGCTGTAGTCTCCTGTTTCAATCAGTACTGAAATTTCACCCTCTGTGGAAATGTGAGAAACTCCTACCTTCTCACATCTCTCACAAACCTGCAGCAGAAAAATGTGACAGACTACTGTGAGCTGAGCTCTTCTGCCAAACCCTTTTTCAGCTTTTCTTGAGGCTCTGGGAAAAAGAAAGCCCGTGTATCATTTACAGGAGAAAAAATGAGCTCGACCACACAGAGTTTTGCATAGAGATGGACACGTAAAAATAAAATGCTCAGTCCACAGTGTGTGCTTAGTGACCCCAGTGTAGCATGTGTCTGCAAAAAAAAAATCAATTTAAAAAATTGACTGCTGAAACATTTGTCTCGCTAACACAGACAGACTGAATGATACATTATGGAATAACAAATCAATTCTTTTGGCACAAACCTAAATGGGAAAGTATCTTTAGGACCACGAGTGAAAAGTTTTATATGCTGTCATCTGCAGGACTGATATTCAGAAGTGATATTCAGTGGTAATTGGACTCTTTGATTTACCAGGGAAAACAGTTTGAAAATCTTGAAGCAGGGAAAAGCATGTTTTGTTAGGCCATGATTATAAAGCATGTGGAGCTGCCGTTTATCACATGTATCAGAGGTTCTCTTGTATTTTGGCTTTTTTTCCTGGAACTGGGTGTTTACTAAACTCTGCTCCCATTGTTACTGCACCTGTCAAGCAGGGTCGGTCATGCAACATTACGATTCTGGTAACCAATTATGTTTATAGCCCTGTGAAAATCTAGGTTCACACCATAATTCAATAACTTGCAGAGCCACCTTTAGCAGCAATACATCAAAGTAATCGTTTTCTTTATGACTTTAACAGTCACAGTAACAATCACTGAGGTCTGGATGTTGACAGGGCTGTCGGGATACATTTTTTTTTCTGCCATTCTGTTGTAGATTTGCAGCTGTGCTTCTGATCACTGTCCTAGAGTTGGATGACCCAGTTCGGGACAAACTTTAGCTGTCAGACAGATGGCTTCACTTTTGACTTTGTTATACATGGTGGTTCATGGTGGACTCAATGAATGCAACAGGTCTAGTCCACATCACCACCCCTCCATCATAACTGGCACGAAGTGTTTGTTCTGATATAATTTAGTCAAAGGTGGCTGTCCAAAGATAATTGTTCCAGACGTTTTGTGGTGTGTTCAGGTGCAAGTTGTTCTTTTACTTCTCATACATTTTTTCCTGGAATTGGGTGTCTGCTAACGTGTGTTCCAATGATTAGCAAACCTGTCAAACAACAGGTCGTAATTCTAAGTTGTTTTTTTTAAACAGCTGTTCCTCTTCTAATAGAAATAGGTAAAGCAACAATATAAACTAATTTGAGTAATTTTGCTGATATTATACTTCTGTTTTAAATTTTTTAATTGTTTTTCCCAACAATAGCTAGCTAGTTTAGCTAACAGCAGAAAAGCTTTTCAAAGCAGTATGTTTTCACTGTTAACAACTATATATTTCAGTCACTGATTCAACTAATGCTGACTGGTCCTATAAGAGCTGAGGTGTAAAATTTAAAATAAAAATAAATAAACACACACACACACACACACAAAATATACCGCCACAACTCCGGTATAATGGCATAAAGGATTAGACGGAGACTACCAATCCTCCATTTACTCATCTGTTTTTTTTTACTCGACTAACGTTACCTGCTGCAAACTGTGTTTTCACTGGTGTCACCCACCAACATCAACCATAAACCTGAAAACAAATACAGTCATGTCAACATTAAAGTTTTACTATTACATTTGAATGATCTCACATTTGACTCTAGAACACTTTTGTTATCTAGAGATTGTTCCCGAAACCTTGTGGTTTGTTCAGATGAAACATTTCAAACATAACTCATTTGACCCAAAAATTCGGTTCAGTTCATCTGGATGTAGTGTTTTCAGTGGCAGCAACCTTTCGTCACTTATCCAGCTGACTTCTTTAGTAACTGGCCTCACAACCAATTTTTCGTCAGCGCTGCTAGTTTCAGTCATCATCATGTGCATCATTGTACTGCTTATAAGGTTGAGGAAACCTGCAGTCAGCGGAGACTGAAGAAGTCACTTGGATGAAAACGCTAAGATGAGGATTGATGAATGATTACCTGGATGATTGAGCATCCATCAAGGCATAACTCAAATGTCATTTTCATTTTAGAGAAAAGAGGCTTTCTCCTGGCACCCCTTACAAACGCAAGACCTACTTGTTCAGTCTTTTTCTAATTGTACAGTAATGAGCTTTAACATTTAACCTGCCAACTGAGGCGTGCAAAGCCTGTGATGTAGCTGTGGGTGTTTTGCAATTTCTCTGAGCATTGCATTTTTTGACTTTGGGGCAACCTTGCTAAATCACCCACTCCTGGGAAGATTGTGCCATTGTGTTAAAACACACCTGAATGCTTTAGACCAGCAAACCGGTCTGGAGCATTCTTGTTTGATCACATTTGCTTACAACCAACTGTATTTTTAGCAGCACATAAATGCTACTTGCCCTCTTAATTTCAATGGAAGCAGTAAGGCTTTGACTGCAGTTCTTTTATAAATTAACTTTACTGAATAGAACCCTATCAAACATCCATTTTCACATGACTGTCAGGATGGTGAAATAAAGGTTAATATACCTGATTACTTTGTGTGTCTGGCTCTCCTGTACTAGCAGGAAAGCTAGACATTCTAGTAAATGCGTCTTTCTTTAGTGGCTCACACTTTTAGAAACCTAACCTGTCAGATGCCAAGTTAAAATCACTAGGAAAACCATATTATCAAAAGTTAATTATCTTTTGAGCAACACCCCACAAAATATCTGAACCCAGTCTATGAATAAAAATAGAGTATTTCCATCTGTCTTCTATATATAAATCATTTGCAGTGATCACCTCAATCCTCTGTTGCCCTTTCATTACAGCTTCCTATTTCCTTGTTCCTCCACCAGCTCTCCCTTTGTGTTGCTTTTTTCATCTCAATTACTGTTGTGACAGCTGGGCGAGAGGAAAAGTCCTGCTGTGTGCCATCATGCAGTACAGATGTGGCCACACTTATTTGTTTGTATCCTTCAACACATGCCTTCATAAACCGATGAGACTTGAACACAAGGCCTGATTATTGAGTCTGCAACATGAGTGGCTGTGAAGGTCAGAAACTCCAGTGTCATAACAGATTACCATCACTTACACTGGCCTGAGCGCTGTTAAATGGATGAGACCATACTGGGGTTTAAATGGATTTTATTGAACGTGTATGGTGGGGAAAAGCAAATTAAGGCTAATTCTTTATGGTCAGTGCATACCGTAGATTCTGCACACGCCACAGTCAGCATGTCGCACTTTTTCCCTCCCAGGCTTCTAACAAGTGCCGCAGTTTGTTGCATAATCAAGTGTAGCAGGAGGGTCACATACATTAAGGACACAGGAACTACACAATCATGCATAATCTGTGAGAAGAGAGGATAAGAGCTTCCAAGGAGAAAGATCTCCTAATGCACAATACTACACTCAAGTCAATAGATCTGTAGATCTGTAGAACTTCTGCGTGATTGTCATTTCAATTTCACTTGATTGTATTCAGTCAGGGGTCGTAAACAACACCCAGCCTTTTCTGTGTCTGAGGCCCATTTACAGCAGGGTGTTTAACATCTGTTGGCTGGAAATAAGAATTCAAGAGGTTTGTGTTCATATACACCGCAAAACAAAGATGCTTACTTTGCGAGTTCCCTTCACACAACTAAATACAACTAACTAAAATAAAGAATAATGTACAGAATATACAATATTACCATTTTTTATATTTTATGAAGTTTTATTTTATATAAATGTACAAAATTGCAAATTTACAGGTCAAGATAATCAGCCTGATGGCCTGTGGATAGAAACTGTTTTTTTAGTCTGGTTGTCCTTGCTTTCACACTCCTGTAGCATCTGCCAGATGGCAGGAGTGTGAATAGTGTGTGCTATGGGTGGGTGCTGTCCTTGATAATGTTGTGTGCCCTTTTTCTGACACAAGTGTTGTAAATGTCCTGTAGTGGTGGGAAGGGTACTGGTCTGTTTTAATGAGATGCTGGAGAGCTTTTCTATCCTGAGTGTGTTATGGGTCCAGGTGAGATCTTCACTGATGTGGGTGCAGAGGAATTTAAAGGTCTTCACCCTCTCCACCTAAGTCCCGTTGATGTATAGTGGGGCGTGCTGGTCTCTCCTCATCCTTGAGTCATCTCCTTAGTCTTCTCAGCATTTAGGAGAGATTATTTTCCAGGCACCAGGACACTAGCTGACCCACCTCTTTCCTGTAAGCAGTCTCCTCTCCACCAGTGATCAGCCCAATGATAGTTGTGTCGTCAGCGGACTTAATGATGGAGGTGTTGCTCTGGGAGGGGACGCAGTCGTAGGTTTAGAGGGTGTACAAGAGTGGACTGAGCACACAGCCTTGGGGGATCCCTATGCTTGCTATCTTTGTACTTGATGTCATGCCTGAA
>VUQR01011712.1:0-24376 GCA_015108515.1 Hemichromis elongatus
CCAGAGTTCCAGCCGCTCAACTTCCTGCCGGTATGCAGACTCATCTCCATCCTGAATGAGGCCAATGACGGTGGTGTCATCTGCAAACTTTAGGAGTTTTACAGCTGAGTTCTTGGAGGTGCAGTCATTAGTGTAGAGGGAAAACAGTAGGGGTGAGAGGACACATCCTTGAGGGGCACCAGTACTGAGGGACCGGGTTCCAGAGGTGATCTCCCCCAGCCTCACTTGTTGCTTCCTGTCTGTCAGGAAGCTGGTGATCCACTGACAGGTAGCTGGTGGCACGCTGAGCTGGGAGAGTTTGGAAGAGAGAAGTTCAGGCACGATGGTGTTAAAAGCCGAACTAAAGTCCACAAACAGGATCCTGGCATAAGTTCGTTAGCTTTTGAAAACCAGAAGTTACACTATATGGACAAAAGAATGGGGCGATGCAATGGACCTTTTCAAGCATTCATTCTAAAGAGCTCACTGAAAATTTGAGCATGGTACTGTAAAAGGAAGCAATTATCAGCTAATGCTACCAACCATGGCTAGTTAGCTGTACCTATAAACTGTAGTAGTGTACATAGATATCTGCTAAACAGTGCAAAGTAACAGATTCATCAAATAGCAGAATTTCATTTACAAAAAAACAGAAAAACAAATTTCTTTGTCAGTCATTTTCAGATAATTAAATTAAAATGCTTCAGGGCCCCCAAAGGTACAAACAGAATTAGAAATAAATTAATTCAGTCAATGCAGTCAATGCAGCCACACCTCTAATTATAGGCTTTAACCAAATGGATGAGTTACTGAAAAAAAAGTTCACCAAATTGTACTTTTGTTATAAAAGGGGAAAGAATAAAGGCCAAAACTGCTTTTTGTATCAGCCTGTAAACATGCTTTTAATACTGTTGAATTCATCGTAGGAGTCTATTGGGACAGACTCGCCTTTGGAATGAGCTCCAAGTGGCCATTAGAGACACTTTTGCATTGGCCTCATTTTTCAGCAATAAAGGCTGTCTCTTAGTTTCCTTAGTGCTTTGGTTCATCAACCCTTTTTTTCCCCAGACATACAGGACCACTGTTTTCTGTGAAAATGCTTGCTCTAAAAACCAATTGTATACTACTAACCAAGGACCAAGGTAAAGAGGAGAAAAAGAAGAAATGTTAGTAACAATGGTGAATTTAAATGGTGTATTTTTTGGTTGCTAGGAGATTGGTTCTGGGACCTGAAGGGCCTCTTGAAGCAGCAAAATAAACAAGAGTTAAAATGAAATTTGCTCTTAGAATTCTGTTTTATATCTACTTTCAGTCACTGGCCAAATGTAACAGTGGACTTCTTTCTTTGGAAAGGAGCTGTGAATTAAACTAAGCTTTCCTAAGCTCTCTATTTATTTTTCCTTTATAACAGAAACCTCATAAAAGGCATTCATTATTTCTTTCAAGTCTGGCTAAAATAGAAAAAACGAAATTCTACCATAATCTTGACAATAATGCGATCTTTTCTTTCTTTTGCAGACAGCAACTTCATCCTGGCTAATGCTCAGGTGTCGAAGGGGTTTCCCATTGTCTACTGCTCCGATGGCTTCTGTGAGCTCACAGGCTTCTCTCGGGCAGAGGTCATGCAGAAGAGCTGCGCCTGTAAGTTCCTATATGGGCCTGAGACAAGCGAAAGCATCATCCTCAGCATTGACGAGGCTTTGGAGGAGCGCAAAGAGTTTAAGGACGAGATCATGTTCTACAAAAAGACAGGTATGCAGTCAAATGTTACTTTTCTAGCTGTAGTATTTGAGTTCCGTGTTCAGTTATTGTTGGCTCCCGTCATTTATCATTTGTTTTTGCCTCATGCCGAGTTGCTTCACAATGCAGTGCAGACTTTATTTACCATTTGCCAATTAGGTGGAATCATGGACGGTAGACAGGCTCAGAAAGCTATTAGAGACTGCACCATGGGGTACTCATTTTTCAGATTTCCACAAATGTGTGTGGCTACGGCAGTGGTTAGCACTGTTGCCGCAAAGCAAGAAGGTCCAATTCCACCATCCAGCCGGGGTCTTTCTGTGTGGAGTTTGCATGTTCTCCACAGGTACTCCTGCTTCCTTCCACAGTCCAAAGACAAGCAATTAGTGGGGATAATTAAAAAATCTAAATTGCCCATAGGTGTGAATGTGAGTGGAAATGCTTGTCTGTCTTTGTGTGCTAAACTGGTGAGCTGTCCAGAGTGTACCCTGCCTCTCGCCCTAAGAAAGCTGGGATGGGCTCCAGTGCCCCCCCTGCACCCCTGAAATAAGCAGTGGGCACCGGATATGCGGAAGCAAATGGATGGATGGTGTGTGGCTATTTCTGAAGAAGGTCAATTTAAACTGGCGTAGATAGGCAGGTTGATAGATGAAGCAATGGCAGAAGGCATGGATGTATTACTTCTTTTATTGAGCCATTCTCATTAAATGGTGATTAAACAAAGCCACCAGTCGGGAATGTCCTACAGTTATTTAACGCTGAGACATATTAAACTTTAATAACTGTCTGCTAGTGACTCCTTAACCCTGCCTCCTTCAATTAAACTGAGGCCAGTAGCTAGCTTTGGTGCAGCATGGTTTGGTGTGTGATTTGCTGATTAGCCAGTTGGCCAATGAACAAAATAATGAGATGATCGGGGCACCAACGGATACGCATTTGCTGTGATAAAAGCTGAGATGGTGCTATGTACCTCTGCATTTAAGAATTTCTGTTATTTCATTTTTGTTTTTGTGTTTTTAACAGATCCAGTTGTGAATCGACAAAATAATTAGAAAAACATGTTTCCCAGCCAGCCAGCCAAATGTTGTATTTGGTAGTGAATACCTGAGCAGTTCCTCTGTCACAATTCAAGAGGAAAGTTATTCATTTTATCAGTTTAGTGGCTTTCTTTCATTTCACATTAGGGCTCATTCGTGAGTTTCCTACTGAGCCTTCAAAATGACACATTTGATAAATCTTTAAAGTCTGTGGAAACAAAAGAAATCTGTTCTTGTGCAACTGGGCAAAGTCTGTGTCTGATAATCTGACCGGATTGCTTTATTTTTCACTTTCAGTTGTGGAGATTTCTGCTTTGTTTTGTCCAAACAGATCAGTGGTGAGCAATGAACCTGCCTCAATGTTATTTTCTGTTGGCACTGAGACGGAGCCTGCAACAGCTGCTAGGACTGCAAGTTCCAGCAGCTGTTAATGTTTTTAAAATTGATCAAATGAGCGTGTCACTTTACGAGCTGTTGTTTCTAAACATTGATTCAAACAAACAGTGTTGGTTCGATGTCTCTAAAGCTGTCATCAATTAACACAGCACTGGGTTCAGTCAGCTAGCTGAGATTACAGCTGAGAGGATCATCATAGTACTTTCAATTCAATTCAGCTAAATCTTTTTATAGCGCCAATTCATGACAACTCCTCAAGACACTTTATATTGGAAGGTAAAGACACAACAATAGTAGACAGAAACCACAAGCCCCTATGAGCAAGCACTTGGTGACAGTGGGAAGGAAAAACTCATTGTTAAGGGGCAGGGTCCACCAACATTGGTTGGGTGTGAGAGGAAAGACGGCAAATATTATAAACTAACTAAATTACTGGGTGAAAAATCATATCTTTTGACTGATGTTGTTCTGCCCACATGTTCTGTGACATCTCGAGTTCTTCCTATTCCTGTCTAATCACTCCTCACCTGTTCAAGAGAGTGTGCCGGAACCTGAGGGGTGTTGTTGTTGTGTGTAGGACACAGCCGAAAAGCTGCGGCCGTGTTTGAAGGCAAAAGCAACTGAAATAAAGTGTGTAAAGTGCGAACGATGTGGTCAGGTGCGTCATTCAAACTAAACTAAAGACTAAAACAAGGTGTGAAAAAAAGATTTTAATCAACCAAAAAGAGCTATTTTTCTACTTAGACTCAATATCAAAGTACCTCAAAAGGACAAAAAAGACATACAAGTTCCTGTGCTTGAAGAAGTAATTTAAAAACAGCAGTTTTTTTGAAGAATGCTTCCTGGATTCCAGTTGTTCCTGTTTTACGGTGCTCCAATTCGTCTCTTTTCAAATGTTTTTTTATTCTCACGGCATGGTCATGTTTGATCCAGTGCTTATAAACCTTTATCAGAGAGTTAAACACGGAGTTCATTAAAGAAATGCAACTGGTGTTTCACCAATGGCCAGCTTCCACTTAGGATACAGTTGAAATACTCACCAGTTATTCGCCATCAGTCACAGAAATCTTAAAAACGTGGACAGCTGTAGGAGCCCAAAAGGATATCCACACAAAACCCGAGATTTTATCAAATTCAAATCAAAATTAACACACATTAGCAACAACCACAGATGAGACTCTAAAGGCTTCCCTGCTTTACTAATATAAAAGTCCAATTAGTGTCTTGCCATGGGGTAATTAATGTTCCGGTACCTGTGCGTATGGCAATAAGTAGAACTCAGGTCTGACTGACTTTGTTTTTTTTTTTTCACTGCTGTTTATAATGTACGTTTTCATACACGTGTAACATATTTACTGCCCTTTAGTGCACACCTAATAGAGGATGTTCAGAAAAACCAAACCTGTCTGATATTGCAGAGGAACAAATATGTGTTAGAAATTGAAAGATCTGCAAACAGCATTGCGGATCAAAAGCTGTTTGTGATTACGCTGTTTTGACAGCAGCTGTGAAGATGATTTGCCATGCTGCATGCTCTCTCAAAACGAGTAATACGGGGATGGTGATTCGTGCACATGTCAGATTTTTTTTACCATGTTTGCATGAATTTATTTTGATTGACTCGTAAAGCAAATTTAGCCGGTCGTGCAGGATATACACAGCTTTGCTAATAGCATCACAGATGTGATTTTCTACCCGCATCTTTCTCTTGCTTTGTTGTCTTCGCCACCATCTCCTTTTCTTTTCACTCAGCCCCTTTGTTACATTTCATCTCTCTCCCTCTTTCTCTCATGGCAATGCCATTTGTTTCAGTCCCACTCTTATTACCGTCTCCACATTGTTCTTTTGGCACCACTTGTTCTATATGTCTCTGTTCCTTATCTTGCTGCTTCCTCCCCTGCCTCAGCCTTTTTGTGTTGCCTCATCCCTCTCGTTTTCGTCTGTCACAGCAGCGTCCCGAAAGTAAACGGGGCTGATTGACTCAGTTTGTCCTCCGTCTGTCTGCCTGAGAAAAGCCAACGCTGCATGATCGCAATCAGGAAGGCTCTTTCTCTCACTGTGTACTTGATAGTGCTGCCTTGTCTTGCATGCAGACAGATATTCGCGCGCACACACGCAGAGACGAAAAATACTGTGATTTAGTTATCATGAGGCGAGGGGGATTTAGTGAGTGGGAGTAATGGAGGGAACTCCATGGGAAATCCCTCTTGATCAACAACTCATTTCTAATTACTGAGCAGAAAAGAGGTAAAGGTAGAGGAAAGGTCTTTACTGTCACAGTGACACTGTGCGCTAAAAAAAGATAACATTAGAGCACAAGGTCTCCTTTTAAAGAACTAAAATGTTTACCTGCCTACCTAGCTATAAAAAATGTAAATGAATGGTATCAAATATTGTCCTTATTATTTACTGCCAGCCATGCACAATCCCCCAGCTTGATGCGGATTAGATATAATTTGATGTGATTAAATAATTAACATAAAGAAGACTTCCAGACAGTCCTTAAGGAACACAAACCCGCTTTTAAATACAGCACTGATTTGATCACTTTTTAAGCTGATGGACTAAACTCATAAGCAGACAGCTGCACATATGCGGATCCAGAGGACACGAAACACGATTTATTTTCATTTCAAATTTTCTGTCCATCCAAGCCCAATATTTACTCTTCTTCTCACTCTGCTGTAGTCTCATCAAAATTCTGTGAAAAACATCTGTCCTTTAGCTACTGAATGCTCCACTGTGCTCACTAGCATGCTCCTAATTGTTTGCTGTTCGCTGCTCGGCAGGCAGCGTACAGTGGCTTTTAATGAGAGCTGTAAAAACGGTCCCAAAGTTTTGATCTGTGAAACCAAAACAATGAACTAAAAGGAAATGTTTCACAAAGTTGAGGCAGACTGCAGGCTGGAGATAATTCTACAGTATGCATTTTGCAAACTTTTTGGCTCATCTACAGTACATACAAATTGATACACTGTGATGTACTTGTTTTGTTTTTTTTCTGGATGCACAAATCTGTCTCCTGTGACACTTTCCTTTGGTAAATCAGTCGTTTAACAAGTGCACAATAACCGCATCGAGCACACTCATTCTTATCAGAAACACTGCCCACAATACTGACCTGTAGTGTCTTTGACAAGTAATCTATTTAGCAGGAGACTGGACCTCAGAGATGGGTTCATCTCTTGCTGTGCCTGGAGAACAGTGGCTATTTAAAGTCTCTGCTTCCCCCAAGGGGCATCCAGCTGTAGACAGGCTCACTAATAAGTCTAAATCTTTGGAACTGTTGTTTTGCATGAACCCACCGATATAAGGACAAACTGTAAATCTGTTCAAAATCCAGAGGCTTTGTGTCTAATAGTGTTAAAGTGTGTGTATTTTCCCCTTTCAGCTGTGTTGTTCTGGTGCCTGCTGGACATTGTGCCAATTAAGAACGAAAAGGGCGACGTGGTGCTCTTTCTGGCTTCATTTAAGGACATCACCGACACTAAAGTCAAAGCCATCCAAGAAGACAAGAGGGAAGGTCTGTATGTGCATGTTTGTACAGGAAGTGATGCCCTCTAAAGAGAGGGGACTAGAACCCCCAAATATTTAATCTTCATTTTGCATGTGAATTTTTATAAAATAAGCAGCAAGAGCTTATGGATTCAATAGTTAAACTGGTGCTTGATGATGTAGACAAAAACAATCCCCTTAAGCTGTTGCATAAAACATGTGTTAAAGCTGAGTATGTTTGATTTCTCCAGCGGAAAGTAGTAAGGTCCCCTTATACTATTATTTATCTTTCTTTACTGCATATTGTACAAGTTAGGTTGGTGGGGCAAAAGGTTATATTGCAAACTAAAGACCAAGAGTTAATATAAAAGCCATCCATCCAATTCAGTGTCAGGGAGCTGGACCCTATTCCAGTGGTCAAACTATAATTGCCAGTTTACACACAAGCATAAGGAAGAACATACAAACTCTAGAAAGGCCCCAAATGTCTAGTGGATTCGAATACAAGACCTTCTTGCTCTGAGGCAACAGTGCCAACCACTCTACCAGCCTCTGTCTTTAAGTAACTCGTTTATAAAGGTTTTACTTGTGATTCAAGACAATCGATCAGTTTTTGTTTTTGATTTTTTAATATGTAAAATCATAGTCTTTGATTAGGTGCTTTGGTTCAGGATTAGCATATTCTGTCTGATAGGGAATTAAAAAATGAACTTCAATCAATGTTTCCAGCTTCTGTAATTTTCATCAATACAAAAAGAAGTTTAGCCAAAGCCAGAGTCAATGTGTGTAAATATATGTGCTTGTGAAGTAAGCAAACTCGCAGTTCTCATCTCAGGCCTCCCCATTCTTTATTTGCCTAATTACTCTGTAAATAAGGCAGAAGTAGAAGCAGAAAGCAAAGTTATTTTTGCCCATATAATGAAATGCTTTTCATAGAAAAGGAAAGAGGCTGATGCTGCATGTCACTGATACAGACAAACAGAAAACTATAATGGGTAGAATCTGATGGGCTTACTTAAAATGGTTTGTCTCTCAAATATTTTGTTCTCAGGCAAGATACGAATGTCGTGTACTGATTTAGTGATGATGTCTGTAACTAAATGTGTTTAAATTAGCACCAAAGTTGCAAAGTGAGAAAAATTAACGGTTGGAAATATGAAAAACATGGAAATATTTCCACGTATGCAGGCGATGCTTTTCAAGGATTTGATTTTTCCATCTGGAGGGCATAGACATTCTCTTATAGCTGGACTTTTCCTTCAGGGCATGGTAGTCTTGAGAACATAAAGGATGTGACTGAACTTCTTTAAGTTAATTGAACACCTCTCATTCAAGAAGTTTTTTCAGTTCTAAAACCAAAAGGTGGAGTGTCCCAGGTATTTAAACCCTTATTGGGGTCTTGGCCCACTGTTAATCAAGTGTTTCTTCCTGTGAGCTAAGGTAAATAGACTGGTTCTTACATAGTGCTTTCCTTCTCTACCTGAGCACTCAAAGAGCTTTATACAAATTGCCCCATTCACTCATTCATATAAAGACTTTTTTCTATGCTTAATTGCTCTGCAACAGCCACACACTTTCACACTCTCATGGATGCACTGAGAGCAACTTAGCCTATCTAGTAATTTGCCAAAGGATATTTGGCTTGCAGACTGGATTGAACCGCCAGCCTTCCAATTAATAGATGACCTGCTCTACCTCCAGAACTACAGCCACCGCAAGACTCAAGACCTCAAGACCTCAAGACCGCATTGTAGATGGTTGACGGTTGGTGTCACAAGCCACCCCCGCGGTTCAATGATGGTTGCCCACAGTGGACATAGATGGCCCCTTTCACTCCTTTTTCAAACATTTTACATTTTTTAAAATGTAAACATTGGTATCCTGGAAATAGTGACACCAAGTGTTACCGGTGTGCAGTCTTGAGGTCCCTTCCCAAGCACCTTACCTGCTCCACACAAATCATGTGTCAGGTAAACTCAATAGGTTAGATGATAAAGTAGGGCAAGGTCTGACAGTGGTTTCACCCAAAACCTCTGAGGGTAATGACCCACACCTTTTTTCACACCTTAGCTCATAATTAATATTGGTTAATAACCACTTCGTGAGGAAAACCGTCAATAGGGTTTAAATATGTGGGATATGTGGGATTGCTTTTAGAACTGAAGAACCTCTTGAATGAGAGGTGGAGAGTCTTCGAAAAACTTTCAAGCTCTTAACGACGAGTCTCTTGTGTATCTTTTCACTCTCCTCTCATTCCTTTCTTTGTTCTCTTCTTTTATGACAAACATTTTCACCTTTGGCAAAACCTCACCTCTACTTGACTTTTTGCTTCCTTGAGTCCTTTTTTCACAACTGCATCTCTCCATAAGTTTCTCATCTATTCCAGCTGATTTTACAAGCTGTCCACGGCTTCCCCTACTTATGCACAACATCCACCCCTCCCTACCTGTGTGGCCCCTCTACCCATACAAGAGTGGCTTTAAAAGTGGAGGGAAATTCATTAGATCTAAAAATAAGCGTGTCTCTGCCTCTGTGCTCCTGCCGTGTCGGGTCCCCCAAGGCTGCACCGCGTTATGGATGAGCCCTGTCTTTTCGCCTTGTCTGTGGTTCACACGCGCACACACCCACAACACACACCACAGAACTCATATAGTTTCCAAAGGACACTCAGAAGCAGTTATCACTTCTATTCTGCAGCTTTGTTATCGTTGTTATCCCCTTTCAAGCCAATCTAGCCTTAGTCCTTTCCTGTGGGTGCTCAGCGGTGAGAATGAGGCCCAGAACCCAGCAGCAATAAAGTGCCTTCTCCCATTACCCAACTCCTCAGTCTGAACACATCACTCCTGCACTATCCTGCACTATCTACTTTATCTGCTACACACAGTCCCACACCAGTAGCAATTTAACACAGAAAATATACCTTACTGAACTGCCTCTTTGCCCCAGTGGCGACTTATCAAAGCTGAAAATTGCACTGTTTTGTTGGAGATGGTACTTACACAATAAGTCATTATCAGTCAAAGGGTTTGTCCGAGTACAGCAGGTTAAAGCATAATAAATGTTTTTTGACCAAACAAAGGCAAAATCACTTTAAATAACATTTACTGTCTTTGCATTTCTGATCAAATAACACAGTTTGCTTAGAAATGAATTATTCCCACTGCTGCAAATTTGTGTTTTCCTATTCAAAACAGAATATTATGTGTTTCATCAAGTATAATGGCTGGTTCAGTCATCAGTTAACCTTGGGGGTAAAGTTTTGTAGATCGGCGTGTACTAATTTTTCTCCGTGTGCACTTCCAGAGCGACGGCGTGGCAGGGTGAAAACAGGCTCTCCTTTCAGCTCAGCTCGTCTGCGGAGCAGTACCGTACTTTACCACATCTCTGGGCACCTACACAGCAGAGAGAAGAGCAAGATTAAACTCAACAAGGTATCATCAGCCTCTTCGAACAATAGGACAGGATGCAGCGTGATGAAGGATTCATTTAAAAAGTGCAATAGTGCAATTTGGGAATTAAGAAGATAACTGCTGTTAGTGAAGCACAGTGGACACACTCAAGGGCTGGGAGCATATATCTCTCACAAACAGTGAATTTAATTTGAATAGTTTGAGTAGTTTCATCCATGTATTAATAATAGTGCTGTATTAACCTTTTATTAAACTTTTCAGTAACCTTTTTTTGCACAGGAAACAGCAACAGGAAAACCCATGTAAACCTCAGATTGCTCCTAATACATTACATGCATCAGTTTTGGCAGTTTGCCTGTCTGCAGCATTCAGGTGTGTATTACATAATGTCAAAAAGGAAAGTCATCAGCAATGGTCTTAGAGAAATTGTTGCTGCCCATCAATCTGGGAAGGGTTATGAGGCCATTTCTAAACTGTCTGAAGTCCGTCATTCTATAGTGAAATGGGTTCACAAGTGGAAAATATTCAAGACAATTGCCAGCATGATGTCCCATCAAATCTACCCCTAGGTTAGACCGTGCAATGCTCAGAGCAACTGCAAAAAGTCCAAGAGTTACATGTTAAAGTTACAGAGAGAATGAGACTGAACAATGATGGCTTGTTTGGAAGAGTTGTCAGAAGAAACCCTCTTCTCACCAGACTGAACATTGCAGAAACAATGTGCTTTGGACAGATGAGACCAAAGCAGAGATATCTGGTAATAATGCACAACACCACGTTTACTGAATACTAAACTCAATGTATCAACATAAACACCTCATACTAACTTTCAGCATGGTGGTGGGGGGCAAAGATTTAGAAATCCAGCTACAGGAGCTGGATACTTTGCAGTCATTGAGTCGACCATGAACTCCTCTGTATTCCAAAATATTTTAGAGTTATATATGAGGACCACAACTCTCCAACAGCTATGGTTTGGCTCGAATTGGGACACGCAACAGGGTGTTGAACAGAATGTCTGAAAAAGAAAAGAATCAAGGTGTTACAATGGCACAGTCTACACATTAACCTGATTGAAATGTAAAGCTGCATTACACTGAAGCAAAATTGTCAAGAAGAGTAGACCAAAATTCCTCCACAATGATGTGAGAGACTGATAAAGTCATACAGAAAATGATTACATCAAGTTATTGAATAATGGGGTGTTTTCACACACTGTCTGCAATTTGTCTTCAATTTTATTAGATAAATAATAACACGTGCCACATGTTGTTATTCATGTGTGACTTTAAATAATTTGGATAAGAATTTTTACTTTTTTTCATATCCTAATATCCTTATGTGTTAAATCTATATAATTAAAAGAAGGTGGATAAACTGGCTTTTTTCCCCCCTATCTTGTCTCGTCCAGAATGTGTTTGGTGACCTACCTGCTCTGCCCGAGTATAAGGTAGCAGATGCCAAGAAGTCCAAATTCATCTTACTACACTACAGCACATTCAAAGCGGGATGGGACTGGTTGATTCTGCTTGCCACGTTTTACGTTGCCGTGACTGTGCCCTACAACGTGTGCTTCATTGGCAATGATGACGACCTGACCCGCAGCACAACCGTCAGCGACATTGCCGTGGAGATATTGTTTATCATAGGTCGGTTGCTGCATTAAAACTGTTTTATAGTCACTTGAAAATAATTGAGTCTTTATAATAACCTTCAAGCCTGTGTGTCTCTTTCTTCTTCAACTGGCAGACATTGTTTTCAATTTTCGTACCACTTATGTCAGCAAGTCAGGGCAGGTGGTCTTCGACGCACGACAGATATGCATCCACTACCTGACCACGTGGTTTATCATCGACTTGGTGGCTGCGTTGCCCTTTGACCTGCTCTATGCTGTGAAAGTCAGCGTGGTGAGTAGCATCTGGCTCGACACCTCAAGATAATTTGGTTTCCAGAGCTCTTTCAGTGTCTCTTTTGGATATTGATTACTTACACTGAGCAAGCACTGACAAAACTATCGGATCTGCATCATTAAAACCTTTTTTTTTTCTGTTGCTTTAGTAAAATACATATCCCCCTAAAGAACAATTGAGAGGAGGAAGGAACAGAGATCGGAAGCAATTAGGGAGACTGTGTTGTCTTGTCCCCGGCTGAATGATGTCACTGAGTCGAAGCATTGCACTTTAGGGAGGTTTTGATTGGTTGCTTATAGAACTTTTCGTTCTCTGGTCTCTAATTTAGAGAATGGGATGCTTTGACTGTGCTGTATATAACTGTTTGCTCACTCAGCTGCTGTAGAGTGGATCAAAAGCTCAATTCGGAGTACTGGATGGATGCACACAAGCATCCACTCTCAAATAGGTGCATGTTTGAATGAATGCTCAGAATAGAACAGGTATTACAGAGCAGGAACAAAGTGTACAGATAGGTATAACGAAAGGAGACAGTTAATAGAAGAATTAGTAAGGCCGCTGTTTGAAAAAAAAATCAACAAAATGAAAAACAAAAGTTTACTTTGAAGGTAAGGAGGGAGGAAAAGGATGTGAGCAGTAAAAGACTGCTGCAGGCAAAGGTACTAGTTTGATACAAGACACTATTAATGGAAGTACCACATGCTCCCAGTAGGCCAGGATTTGTGTGTAAGGGTACCAGACTATGAGTTCCTCTATTTCCCCACTGGGATCAGCAGGAATGGCAAGTAATTGAGGAACGTTCTGCGTGAAGTCTCCTCTAAGGACGGGAGCATTCATGCTGATGTCCCTTTTGAGAACCCAAGCCATCTTTCACCAAAATGAGCCACGGCGCCTCAGCGGTGCTCCTCTCTTTTGTTTCCCTTTTGTTTTTGTCATGTGTCTCAGTCATTTCTGTTTTTAGTGTGTTTCACACTCCATCTTATCTTACCCTGACTCCTGTTGTTTTGCGTGCTAGTCATTTGCACTTTCTTGCTCTTTTTCTTAGTCTCTCTAATGCTCTCATTTTCCATGATCATTGCTTTGTGTATTATAAAAAGGCAGATAATATTTATACATATTTTACAAGTTTAGGAAACAGAATGGGATGGAGGGAAAAGTATAGAATAAAGCAAAAGCAAGGCTATGATTCTAGGTGCTGTAATTTGTATGTATGTATATTGGGTGTCTATACACTGGATAATCACTGAAAGTGTATAAATGCAAAGGCTTTTGTGCATCATCAGGCATTTTGTAACTCACAGATTGTCACAAAAACACATAATTTTACCCGATTTCTGTAGTTGAATGTGCAAAAAATGCAAAACATGACACAGTTGACAGACATAAAATAATATTTTTGCACCAATAAAGTGATTCCCAAAGAGATATCAGCTTAAAACTGAAAGCATGTCTTGACGTTGTCTGGAGTAAGTTCTTAAATAATTAGAGAAAAAAAGAAAAGTGCAGTACAAAAAAAGAAGCGAAGGATCAAAAAAATAAATAAATAACGATAAAGGCCGTGGCATGCAAAATTACACAGGAACTGGACTGAAAATTAGTGGTAACAGGAGTGATGAATACAACTTTGAAAGTTTGGGTTAAAAAAAATCAACATGTAGAGATGAAATTAGGAGAGACGTATGACAGCAAATGACTACAGCTATCTGTAAAACATGGTGGAGGGTCTGTCATAGTTTTAGGCTGCATTTCAACCAGCGGCGTTTGAGATCTTATCAAAACTGATGAAATTATGAGCACAGCAAAGAATCATCACATTTTGATCCTCTACACAGTACCATCTACAAAGCATCTCATTGGGAACAGCTTCATTTTTAGCATGACTGGCTTTTGGTATATATAGACTATATTAGCATTTATGCTTGCACTTGTTTCACGGCACTACACCTATTTCACATTTTCTTACAAAATAAAAAGAATTGATTGGTGGCTCAAGAATTTTGCACAATATTGTTCTCTTACTGTGAGGGAATAAAGGAACAGAAAAAAAATATAATTAGGTAATTTAAAAAACACTTTATATGAAAATCTTTACAAGCAAGCCCTAGACAGGTTACCAATACTTACCCATTAGACTTTTTTTTAGATATATTCCTTTTTTAGTGGGTTTTTTCAATACTCTTTTTCTCTGTGCTTTGGTTTGGACCAGGCCTCTTTTTATCTTCTACAGCTGGTCCAAATGCAACTCCTTATCTGCTGACTAGTACAAAACAGAAGGAGCATATAACCCCAGAGTTGGCCTCTCTACACTAGCTTCGTATTCCTTACAGGATGCAATGTAAAGTACATTGTCGGTGCATTTTATTTAGTTCTTATTTCCTTCTTAAATGAAAAGTGTGCTGTGATAATCTGGCTTTTTACTGATATAAAAAAAAATTTCAGCAGTACATAGGTGATGTAAACACAAACATCCGCTAGATTTATTGAGACTTTATAGTCATAATAAAAGCTGCTGTGAGTAGGTCTCCTGGGTCTGCATGGTTGGATGCCCTGTTGGTATTAGAGAACGGTGTTATTCATGCTTATTGGCCTGATACCGTGGCATTAATAAAATAAATAAATAAATAAACATGACCGGTCATGCTGTTGTGATAGGCGTGTAGGGCTAAAGGCGTGGCTACAGGGGGAGAAATAATGAACATTTCTGCAACATTATGGTCTCACATACACAAAAAGCAGGAGTAAAGTAAGCAATCAGGCTGCAAAGCATATATTTTACACCTGATAAGCAGAGGAAATGAAAATGTGAATGGCAGGGGTGAGATGCAAGTGACAGGAGGAAAAGTTAAAGGAGAAAGTAGCAGGTGGTGCACATATGCATTGCTGGCTACATTATATTGCTTACCGCTCATGGTGCTGGAGAGAATGGGAAGTGGCGCAGCCTGCTCGCTCCATAGGTGGGATGTGGGGTGGTGATAGATGGTGTAGAGGCGATGGTGCTTCTCCGCAGGGCTCAGTAGGAGGCTTCATTACACCTCATGCTGCACCAGCTCTCTATTTCTCACAGCAATAGGACAAGCTACCATAAAACTGGAGACATGTGCAGGAGAAGCTCTGATAAGGACAGTCCACATATCTCCTCCTTTTAGCTTTGTTCAACCACTGTAATTCCCTCTTTTACCTTATCCCCTCACATGCACCCATGCACACACACACACAACCCTTGATATATTGTAGATATTACCACATAAAATAGTTATATGGTGCTCTGCTGATAATCACAGAGCCTGACAAAATGTCTGAATGTAACCCAGGGGCCAGAGAAACAAGTTGTCCCAAAGAAAAGACACTCTTTATTACATATGTTAAATAGTACTGTGTGGACACAAATGTTAGACATCATCCACACATTCTTTGTTGTGGTTAGCTTTGCATGCAATGTGTGGATTGTATGCAGCAGTGTGTCAGCACACGGTACTCTAATGGACCCTGTTTAGCTCTCTGTCTGTATAAGCTTAGCGTATGTATCCTGACTACACCTCACACCAGTCAATGCATTGCACATCTTTGCAAGGTTAAAGTGACTGTCTAGACGTGAGACTGACCTATGCAATACTGAGAAATGTTTTATCTACAATTGGCAGTTTATGCTTTTTCTTTGACATTTTCCTTGAAGTCTTGATTGCGCTGACTAGTCAGCGACTTTTCTGGCAGTGTAACAGAGGCTGTTTGTAGTGTGACAGACTGATTAATCTCACTGTACTGATCTGGCCACCTTTGATGGGCCCCATCTTCACTCCATAGAGTTCCCCACACAGTCTCTATAATTTAACAGCCTCTACAGTTTAAAAGACATTAGTCAATCCTAAAACCTCTAGGCTCGGTACCACATACATTGGGGCTAGCTTTCCGATGTTTGCCATTTGATGTTTGTTATTTTGCCTTGAATATTTAGTGGAGAAATAAAACACTGCACAGAACATATCATGCTACCTCAGTCAAGCAAGGCCTAACTAGCATGACCTCTTCAGTCCCAGTGTTCCTGCATGCTTTTGAGTGCAACCCCACAGTATTTTTATCATTCTAATGCGCCACTCTTCTCTTGGTGCTTTGTTCTATTTGCTCAGTATGGAGGACCCTAAGGTGCTGCTGGAAGCACTTGCACAAGAACATTTTTATCAGCAGTGCTGGTGATTTGTCCCTGTTATAAACAGCTGAAGCAGAATTCCTTTTCTTTATGGAAGTTTGTTTTTTTCGACGACCTAAACGACTTCAGTCACTTCTACTAAAGAGAGAAATCTGAACCTGTATACTTTTATGTTGTTTTCGAGGGCTGAGAAGTACTTATTTTGTCTTTAGCCTTTGTTTTTAAGATTTTCAAATATAGTGGCATGATCTTGTGATCTCTTGTTTTTCTGCTCCTAAATGCATTGTGAACAGGATCATAATTCCTCGTAAGGATGTTTCTTGATTAGAATATCACTGCTGAATGATTTGTTTTATTTATTTATTTTTGTGGAAGTAAAGATAACAGTTTGGATACCTTGAGCACTCTTTATACACAGTATTCACATTCAATTTTCACATTCCACCCAATTTCCCCTGCTTCCTCTCCTTGCTACACAAATACACATGTAACATGTATCACATGTCCTCTTTGTCCTACATCCTTCTTAATAATACCTGGTGTGTACATCTCCTGTGGGGAAAGATGACAGCAAGTCCCAAATGATAGACGGCTGGTGCAGTTTGCCTGAGGAGCAGGTGCAAGTCACAGGAGGGCTCAGAAGACATGGGCCAAAATTTAATTGGTTACAGAATGAAGGAAAACAAAAAAGGCATAAAAAGTCCAGAGTAGCAAACTTGGCTGAAGGTTAGAATTTTGTTAAAACACAAAGCCAACACACAGGCGGATTTCTCTTGCATTCAAGGTTATGTCATTAGAAAATCTTCATACAGATCACATTATAGAGTCAGAGAGTAACTGAGTAACTAATGCTAGAAAAGACCTTTTTTCCTCTAATTAGTAAAGTGCCTTAATCAAATATGATTAACATAGTCAGTGGTTATTATTTGATATCGCTCCCATAAATATTATAGTGGGGAGCTTCTTAACACTGTCAATGTTAATCGCGTTAAAATGGCGTTAACACAAAACCTGCATTAACGCGGTGCTAATGCTGGGCTGGACGGCGCTAACACGTTAATCAAGCTTCCTACACTAACTCGATTAATGCGTTAGCGGCGTCCAGCCCACACAAAGGGCAATCCGCGTTAACTCGTTACCGGAGATTTGCCGTGTTAACGCCATGTTAACATGATTAATGCTGACAGCCCTATAAAAAATTTAAAGTTGAGAGACATCTCCTCTTGGGAAGAATTTGTTGGGTAGACCAGCGGTCACAAACCTTTTTTGCGCCACGGAGTGGTTTATGGCTGACAATATTTTCACAGATCGGCCTTTAAGGTGTCGCGGATAAATAAAACAAAATAAAACCAGTACCGGTACACAAACGTTTATTAATAACATACAGGAAAAAACACGAGGAAACTGAGTTAACGATAAAAACAATAAATATTAACAATAAAAACCCTGAAAACCATAAATTTCACACCCGAACCTCAACTCTCGTGGCCCAGTACCAAACGGCTCATGGACAGGTACGGATCCATGGCCCAGGGATTGGGAACCACTGGGGTAGACTCTTAATAACTAAAAATCATTAAAGTTCATGCTAGCTTTGAAAATTAGTACGGAATGTCAATTTTATGTGTTTTTTAAGCTGTTTGATAATAAAAAACATTTTAAATAAGATTCAATGTTTGCTTGTCCATAACAAATACGTCTGTTAATTCAAACTGTGAATTTCAATTCACTTTAATATCAAAGTTTTTAACAATAAAACTTGTATGTAACCAATTAATTCACTATCTAAAATTAGATTCACCTTGGTTTATTGTTTACCTACAGGTGTCAGTAGTGCACCTGTTGAAGACTGTACGGTTAATTCGACTGCTGAGGCTGCTCCAAAAGATGGACCGCTACTCGCAGCACAGCACTGTGGTTCTGACCCTGCTGATGTCCATGTTTGCCCTTCTGGCTCACTGGATGGCCTGCATCTGGTACATCATTGGCAAGAAGGAAATGGAGGACAACACGAACAACTGGGATATTGGTCAGTGGTGGGAAAATCTTACCATACTCATAACTCAAACCACAAATCTTCAAACTCTTCTTCTTTGAGCTGCTTCCTTTAAGCTTCGCAAGTGGGTCATCTGCTTCCTACCATCACTAGCATCTTGTAAACCTTCTCTTTCACTCTTACTGCTATCCTTCTGTCACAAATCACTCCTGACACTCACCATCCTCTCCAATCTGCTTGCGCTCTCACCTCTCACCTCTCATGTGCACTGTCCATTATGTTGGATGGTTCCCCCCAGGTATTTAAACTCATCTACCTTCACTACCTCTGCTCCTTGCACCTTCACCTTTCCGCTTGTTTCCCCCTCATTCACACACACGTGGATCCTGTTTTTCATTCCTCTTTCCTCCAGTGGATACCTCCATATTTCATCCATCTGCTCCCTGCTCTCACTGCGGATCTCAGTGTCGTCACAACATCATAGTCCAAGGAGACTCCTGCCTGAACTCATCTGTCAGCCCCTTGCAAATAAGAAGAGGCTCAGAGCAGATCACCGATGGAATCTCACTCCCATCTGAAAGCCATCTGTCACTCCTACTGCACACCTCACCACTGTCTGTCTATCCTCATACATGTCCTGCACCATCATAACATACTTCTCTGCCACTCCTAACTTCCTCTTGCAGTACCAGAGCTTCTCCTTTGGCACCATATCATATGCTTTCTCTAGATTCACAAAGACACAGTGCCATTTTTTTCGACCCTACTATACTTCTCCATCAAAACTCTCACAGAAAACATTGCAACTGTTATGCTCTTTCTCAGAGCACCTTCAAAATCTATTAATGCCAAAACAAACAATGGCTGGTATTGAGGCCTGTCTTTGTTTTTTTCAGCATAGCACAGGTGCTACTGGGCATTTTGCCAGTATCAGTTGTAGCATCTTCAGGCGCTGTTGGTACTTAGATTAGTAATCTAACACAATCTTCCCCCCCACTATCATTCTCAGGAAGACATTGAATGTGCTGATTCACCACAAATATTGCTAGAATATCAGAGAGAACCAGACAAAGCAAGAAAAAGATTGTTGCTGTGTTTTGTTCCAAAAATTAATTGAATTCATTATATTGCAGCCATGTGAAAATAAATAAATAAATAAGTCTCAGCACTACCCACCACTGTGGTAACAGTGGACATGTAATGTGATGTGTGTCTGCAGAGATTTGTTATCAACTTTGTTACAAGATGCTAATGGAAAAACTGACTCCGGTTACATCAAATGCTGGGATGAAATGTAGGGCTAAAAAAACAGCCTCAGTTTCTGTTCCAGCTGAAGGAGTAATTTATCTAGTCATTATAAACTTATACAAAGGCTATAATAAAGGCTACTTTAACAAAAAAAACACACTCACACACACAAGAAGTATACCCAAGAAGATGTGGAGGGTGAAGGTAAAAGTGGTCCCACTGGTAATCGAAGCACTCGGTGCAGTGAACCTGAAGCAAGGCGAGTGGCTCCAGCGAACAACATCTGAGATGTCTGCCCAGAAGAGCGGAGTCCTAGCAATGGCAAAGATACTGAGCGGGACCCTGAAGCTCACAGACCAAAGCTTGTATGGTTGATGTGCAGTGTGGCTGTTGGCAAATATGCCAGTTTTCTTATTACTACTCTATCCCAAAAGGCCAAAAAATTAACCAATTTAAATTTGTCCCTTTAAGCTTTACCTTCATGTTTACCTCTGGACTGCTTCCAGTGCAGCTGCTATTGATAGATTGTTCTCTGGAGAGTCCTCTTTGGTGCACCTGCAAATTGTGCACCCGTGCTGCATGTAGGGTCTCCTCCACTGTGTCAGAACAGTTAGCCTTCAACTTGAATATCATTATGGAGAAGTGGACAAATTCAAAGAGAGTGAAATATGCTTAACTGGATTGGTGGTGAGTAAAGATTGTGCTGTCCTGGCCCATGAATTTCCTCTCTCTGACAACACTGGACATTACCATAACTCAGCAACTTCAAAGCCTGAGGAAGAAGGAAACGTCACAGTGATGCTGACACTAACATGTTCATTGTTATGCTTCACACCTGATGCACTACCTGCAGGCTCACTGGCTGCAGGGTTCTTTGTTTTTTGTTTTTAGAAAAGCTTTCATTACCAACAGTGTAGAAGTGCACAAGGAGACAAACTTGAACAGGACAAAAGTCAAATTGAATTTTCGGAAGTGATGTTAAAACCAAAGATACAGTTTTTTTTTCTGCAAATCAGATCTTGTATATGCATCTGTCATCAGGATCTTCATATAGGATTTTAAGCCTTGAAGTTGGAGCCACCCTCCTAGAGTGAATCACGCAGGTTTGAAACAGATATATGCATCCGAGTCACTCAGTTTCCATCAAACTCAGTCTTTTAGCAACTAATTTAGGTTTATAATTCCCTCACTGATTTCACTGTATCCTAAGTGTACTGAGAGATATTTTTGGAGAAAAAAATGAGAGAGTAACAACTGTATCAGATATGTGTGTGTATTGTAAAAATCAGTGCAAATGTGCTAATTCTTCTTATAACTAAAGACAAGGCTTTTAGGCTTCCCCATTAGTCCTTAGGTTATTTATATAAAATGAGGTCCGTTGGGCTGATTTTTGGTTAGCATCGATAAGCGGTGCTGCTCACAATTACCTCGATCTTGCGTCCTCATAACTGGATCCGGGTCAATATCCAGCAGGTCATGAAAGCAATGCAGCAATTACTGCATGTCAGTTTCATAAAATATAAGGTCAGTACATGAGCCAGGATTTATGTGTTGTATCTTAATTATACATTTCTGATGCTCAAGTAAGCACTGAAGTGAGGCGGCTATGAGGAGCTTCTATCCAATTACCATTCATCAGTGTCTCCAGGAGACTCTTGGGATCAGCTGTATGTCTCCACATTGTACTGAACTGGGACCAGTTTTGGTTCCCAAGAGGCTGATCTGCTTTCACTGTGAAATCCACAGTTAGGAGAGCTAACCACAGTTCCTAGAACTAGGAAACAGTGTTGTTGGGTTAGGTTGTATCTGCATTCTTCATTGCATAGAATTTCCAGATAACCAGTAAAAATGAAGGCTGTTAATTTTGTGGACATTTTTTAACAAGTCAAGTTTAATTATTATATTAACTGCTGTTATGAAATGGAATTAAATGCCATGTGTCTGTTTAACCATCCGTTTGCTGTTTACACTATATTAAAAACAGGATGGCTCCATGAACTGGGAAAGCGTCTGGAGTCGCCGTACTATCCCACAGGAGGTGTTAATGGTTCTGGCAGTGGTCCCTCCATCCGAAGCGTCTACATCTCTTCACTCTACTTCACACTCAGCAGTCTCACCAGCGTGGGCTTCGGCAATGTGTCAGCCAACACTGATGCCGAGAAGATCTTCTCCGTTTGTGTCATGCTTATAGGAGGTACACGAACAAACAATCAGTCGTGAGATATTGATTACGTCAAGTCACGTCGAGTGCACATGTGTTTTGGAAATGATGGAAATGCTTACATTTAAGATCCGATAACATTGAGACAACAGTGTGTGGAATTATACTTACCTGTACAAATGAACTTGACTTCAAATTGGATAAGCAGTGAAGCAGGATAGATGGATGAACGGAACATCAACAAAATCCGATACAAAATCCGATCCTGGTCCCTCACTTGTTTCATTGTAAGCTGTGATATTTCATTGGCAGACAACTGCAGGGAAGTCTGATCCAGTTTAAACTGGCTTGTTACACTACATTTGTGTTTTGGGGATGAGGAGAGGTCACCGTGGTGGGGGTTTTCCCTGTGGACAATCCCAATTCTGGTTCAGCTAAATGCTAAATGTCCCTGGCTGCCTGGGGCAGTAGCTGTAGCTGTCACAGACACACCACGCAAACATGTACTTACACAAACACACACACACACATACGCTATCCCTGTTGGGTTTACACAAAATGAAAACTAGAACCAAGCACCTGTTCATATTTATATGGAAACATAGGCCAAACTGGATGGGTGGAATTGAATTAAATCATTTTATTCCATCATTCAATGCAAACATGAATAACAGTATGACTAAATGACCTTACCGGAATACAACAGTGCACAACATAAATGGTAATTAGTTTTCAGTGCTAAAGCTTAAAGCTCAGTTTTCTTTGATTAATGGCTCATGCCACAATCAGTAATCGCTGTCACAGCAGTCGCACTTTCCCGTCTTGCGGCGTGCGACACAGCTGCAGCACCGCTGAGAAGTGAACGAGCTTGGGTGGACAGGACAGGTATCTATCATCCCAATCAAATAAGACCATGTCTGACCTAATCCTGATGTTCCTGTGTTCTAGGAGCAAGGCTGCGGGATATATATGTGTATATTTAGTTGGTTTAATGTTTATTTGATCATAGAAATCAAGTGGAGGCAGAATGTTGTAAAACTGGCCTTATTCCTGTTGTTTATTCCTTGTTGCTTATTGGATATTTTAAAAGATATGAGAGAGTTCCTGTTTCTACATGTTTCTGTCCATGTACCGCTGACCTGGTTTGAGCAACAGATGATCTGGGTTTAAATCCATGTTATTCTGCTATTACTGTGCTGCACTTGTAACCACCCGCTGCTGTTTCTCTTTGGTTTACTGTGAAATACGTAAAACAGTCTAGAAAAGATTTTAGTCGGGTTTCCTATTTTTGTTCCCAACTCAGTGTCAGCACATTTTTCACTGTATGTCATCCATGCTTACTGTCCGCTCCACTCTTCTTACCTGCAGCACTGATGCACGCTTTGGTCTTTGGTAATGTGACAGCCATTATCCAGAGGATGTACTCACGCTGGTCTCTGTACCACACCAAAACCAAAGATCTCAAGGACTTCATACGTGTCCATCATCTGCCACAGAGCCTCAAGCAGCGAATGCTGGAGTACTTTCAAACAACCTGGTCGGTCAACAATGGCATCGACTGTAACGAGGTATGAAAGAAAGACGGCCTGATTTGTTTTAAGTAAACTGAAATTCAAAGTGTTTTTGGCAACATCACCCTCAAATACAGTATTCACTCAAGTCTGTATTATCCCTTTCCCTACTTGGCCCGTTCACTTGCACTTTAGATGTCCAACAGCACAGCTCAGAGGGATCGATAACTCATTTGAAAGTTCACATACTCCTTACATGTCGACCACATTTAGGCTCATGGTAAAGGTGAAAATACAATCAATGGTACTATTATTACCCACAGTGAACACGGATGTGTTTTGCCCTGGGCACTGACTGACAAGGAGAACAGGACATTACTTTTTTACATGCATGATAATATTTAGAGGACAACTGTCAGCCTTCAGTTTCAAAAATTATAATTCGAGGTTGGTTTTCAAAACCAGATTTTGTTTTGTTTATGTTGAGGACAGCATCGAGTGAAAGGAAACATGTGCAAAGAGATCAAACTGTGCAAATTTGGCTTCAGGACCACATAGAGAAAACACACAATAAGACAGGGTGAACAACACCTCTGCTTGACAAGCTCAGGGAAACGGAGGCAACCAGTCAGCATTATAGTAGCAACTCGTCCCTCTAGGCTGTGAATGCCTGCAAGACAGCTGTCAGAAAACAGAGCAGTGAGTGGAGGGAGTGATGGTGATGAAACCAAGACAGATGAATTATAGATGGGCCTGTTGATTAAAGTCAGCCTGGCTCTGATGACTCATTGATCAGCTGTGATGCTGCTGAGCTGCAGATTTTTGCCCCGATGAGGGGATGGACAGATAGATGATGTGCAAATGACAGCGTTTCTCCAGATTCTCACCTTACATTACATTATTACTATATAATTATAGTAATAATAATATCTTTTAACTTTAGGTACATGTTTTTTTCCCTTACAATTACAGGTGTCATGCTGCTCACATCCTTCTCTGCTTTCTATTTTTTCCCCCCATCTCCACAGCTGCTGAAGGACTTCCCAGATGAGCTGCGATCTGACATCACCATGCACCTTAACAAGGAGATCCTGGAGCTGTCGCTGTTTGCCTCTGCCAGTCGCGGGTGCCTGCGCTCCCTGTCGCTGCACATCAAGACCTCCTTCTGTGCTCCAGGAGAGTACCTCCTTCGACAGGGCGACGCTCTCCAGGCCATCTTCTTTGTCTGCTCAGGGTCCATGGAAGTGCTGAAAGATGGCATGGTGCTGGCCATTCTGGGTAGGATAAAAGGGGGAAGGAAAAGGGCTTTGGGGTGGGAAGACGGAGGGAAAAGTTTTTTCATTTATGCT
>VUQR01011712.1:24414-42480 GCA_015108515.1 Hemichromis elongatus
ACAAAGAAACTCCAGGCCTGCTGGAACGGAGCTCTGTGTAGCTCATTATGTTAAAGCCCATCCTGAAAATAGGCTAATTGTTTTGAAATTGGAGGATTGCATTGTCCTAGAGGCTATTGTGCATTTTTAGTGAATTATTATTAACCTCTCATTAAAAAGCCAACTCACTAGCCTCAGCAGAGATTTCTCTGAAGTTCTGGCATATTGACATGTTAGCATCACACTGATGCTGCAGATTTGTCAGCTGCACGTCCATGATGTGAATCTTCCATTACAGCACATCCCAAAGGTGCTCTATTGGATTGAGATGTAGTGGCTTTGTAGTCCATTTGAGTACATTGACCTCATCATCATGTTATCCAGCTGGAAGCAGCCATCAAATAAATGGTACACTGTAGTCATAAAGGGATGGACATGGTCAGCAGTGATACTCAGGCTGTGGTTAGGTTCGGTTAGGCAACAATGCTCAGTTTGTGGTAATAATTTACACACACAAGGCAGAATGGATCCCTGCATATGTAAAAATTCTTTCAAATATTTCAGCAGAAATTGAGAATCATCAGACCAGGCAACATTGTAGCTGAAGTTTCCTGTTCTTGTGGCACCGGGTTTGGTCTTCTGCAGCTGTAGCCCATCTGTTGCACATTCTTCTGCAGCCTTCCAGTCAACTAGAAGCATGTCTTGGGGGTTCCTTTTGCCCGTATTAGTGAAGAAGAGACAGGGCTAGAGACAGACAGAGAAAATATGCAGCAATAATCCTTGGATCTGAGTCAGACCCAGGCATTTAGCCTTTAGCCCTCCAGCACATGCAACATATTGCTTGCTAAACTTGTGAGCTAAACGGGCACTCAGAGAACTGTCATTCACTGCACATGTTCTCCTTTTCTGACCATTCTCTGATAACCCTAGAGATGGTTGTGTGAGAAAGTCCTAGTAGATCAGCAGTGTTTGAAATTCTCAAACCAGCCAACGGCCAACAACCATGGCATGTTTGAAGTCTCTTAAATAACCTTTCTTCTCCATTCTGACACTCATTTTGAACTTGGGCAGGTTGCGTTGACCATGTCTACATGCCTATATTAATTGAGTTGGATGGAAGGAGCTGCCAATGATTGGTAGATTAGATATTTGAGTTAAAGAACAGTTGAAAACATGTACCAAATGCAGTGGCCAGTGCCTGTAAATGGCACTTTTGAGCAATCTGCTTTTGTGGTAGGCAAAGAAGGACTTATCAAATTGTGCACATAATATGGAGGATCTGCATTCTTCTTTAAGCTGGGCTGCACGTTTTTGTGATGTCTTGAGGTCCACCGAGGATGAGCAGAGCTGACTGGCAGTTGATGAAAAAGACATTCAACCTTTGCCGATTGTTTTATATCATATACCAGTGATCCATTCGATCCATAATTGTCCAATTTCATCCAGGCTAAACTATTACAGGCCAGTGATGTCCAGCTGAGCATTCATCAAATCTATTCCTCAGCAGTGTAATTCAGTCTTCTGTCAGGTTTAATCTGTGCTGTCCAGTTGAGTCTAGCACATTTAATCAGTCCAATTCACAGAGTTCGGTCATTTTAGTTTCTTCTAGTCGTGATCATTTTAGTTGCATTCATCCCAGTTCTTCATTGCTTGGTGAAGTAGGTCGCTTTGTGACACCCCAGGCCAAATTCATTTGCATTTTCACTTTCAGTTTTATATCAATATTTGATTTACTAAAGCAGCAGCTAATTACAGCATCTGAAGCCAGAACTGACTTCTGTGTTTTCTACAATAGAAACAGAAAAATACAAAAAAACGGTCTATTTCAGTAGGTGGATTCCCCCAATTCAGCAATTCCAAAGAAAGCTGCATGCTAAAATAGAAACGGGCTTCTCATTAACGGTTCCACAACATTCTCAAAAGCTGCAAGTCAGCTTGAACCAAGAAAACAATATCGCTGTCTTTGTTCATGAAATTACAATAATGATTAAAAAAAAAGGACTGTTTTGTTTATACAGCAGAAGTCATTAAGTGAAACACAAATGAAAGAAAAAGTAGATGAAAAAGGTTACAATAAGGCATAAAGGAAAATAAAGCATGATAAAGATAAAAACACCTGAGAAGAACAAATGGAATAAAACAGAGAAACGTGTGCTGCAGACATTTTATATTTATGAAGTTTCATTTCAATTTAGCAAAGTCTCTTTTTCCTTATTATTCATGAACTGCTGCATTTGCATGAGTGGATACATCTCACATATTGCATGAAGCCAGTGATAGGCTTAAACAGGCAACACTCAATCAAAATGCACTGTGCAACATGTTAAACTACGAGTGACTTATTTATGATCAGGACCTTTCTATAGAATCGGTAGTCTAAATAAATAAGATTTATTTCATTCAGTTTTTTAGACAGTCGTGACATGTTTTTGGTTTTGTTTGGCTGTTCTTGTGATGCTACCACCTTAAAAGAGTAACACTGAACAAACCATATTAGGCTTGTAATTTATGTATAGTATTAATGGTGAGTTATGCTACATTGTTAATAATGTTACTACGAAGAAGCAGTTAAGTAAATGTTTTAGGAAAAACATTAGTAAATAATAGCCAAGCAGAATAAAGCAGTAATAAGTGCTTTCTTATGACTAATAAAGCGATAGTAAGCAATTAAAAGTCCTGTTAATAAGCAGCTAAGACATCTGACCTTAAATATAAAGTGCAAATCTGCTCTCTCTCCACCCACATGGTCTTTCTGTATCTTCATTGCTACTAATAATACCAATTATGATATAGGATAAAATGATATAAAGATAAAAGAACGAAAGAGTCACAAAATCAGCTGCTAGAAACACTTTAACACCTTAAACCTGGTTATAAAGGTAATCATTCAACTTCTTCAGTGCGCATTACTTTTTTAAGTAAGATTAAATAAAATTTTCAGTATGTTCAGCTTAGAAAAAAATAATTTTCTAAAAGTTCATAAATTGATGCCCGTCTCTGTGTGCAGAACAAATAGAGATGTAGATTCACTCGAGCTGTAACTGCAAGCAAGCATCTGCTGTGCGACGCAACCTCTTGCCCTAAGTGACCATATTGGCTTTTTCTTTCTGACCTTCATGACACAGGAATACACTCTATCTGTCACAAGTGTGTGTGACAGAGAATAGAAGACAGCCAGAAAGTTCAAGAAACTCCATCTGTCAAGGTTTTTTCCTCTGTTGGCACTTTGTTGGAATTTTTACCTTTGTATTTGTATCTAGTTGTTTGTAGAAACAACACCTGCATGCCTTTTCTCCTGTTAAAAAAGAGAAAAAAAGGTTTCTGTGTTTTCCTGTTTGTGTGTATCGAGTAGGCGGAATTGTTTTCTGCTGTTTTCTGCTGAATGGTGTGTGTTTGTGTGTGTGGGTGGGTGCATTTGTGTGTGTAGGCTTGACAGGCGGAGAGCATTGTCTCTGTGCTTGTGTGCAGAAGGTCAGGCTAACTTCGAGCGTCTGAAGGAAAAAAAAAAGCTTGTCTCTCTCTCAGCATGTGTCTCTCGTCTCTCTCTATCACCCTCTTCCTTGTCAGACCGCGAGTCTGTAGCCACAGCTCAGTACCACATAACAGACAGAAGACCAAAAACAGAGAGAGTGAGAAGATGAGGAGAAAATTTGGGAAGATGGAGAGAATGTGTGCTGAAAGCGGGAGGGCAAAAAAGGAAGCAGAAGAGTCTAAAACAAGAGGAATCAAATGGATGGGACTTAATGCATGAGATGAAGTGATGAGAAACAAAAGAGAAAGGGAAAGAGAAGAAGAAGTGATAGGAGCAAAAATGAGCCAAGCTGAGGTCCAGAGTGGTGAGTGATGAGAGAAAGGAAGGAACGAATGGAAGAAGGAATCAAAAGCTAATGAGACAGAAAGATAAAAAGAAAGAAAGGAAAGATGGGAGAAAATAAATAAAAGGGAAGAAAACACAAAATGGAGAAGAGGGAAAGGAGAAAGAGACACTTAAAAGAAGCACAGAAAGAAGTGAAAACATGGCAGATTAAAGAGTTAGAAGGCAAATGGGAAATGGGAGAAGGAGGGGAGACGTAGTGAGCTGAAAAGGATGATGAGAATTAAAAAAAGGAAGATTTAGGTAACAGGAATCCTAGAAAGAGACAGATACAAAAAAAATGTAAATAGGAAGACAGAAAAGCAGTGACAATTAGTGAGAATTATACAAAAAAAAGCTCAAATGTGACGAATAAAATGGGAGTTTGGGAAACACAACGTAGCAGACTATTAAAGGACAGGAAACACAAAGCAGGAAATGAGAATTGAGGAAAGTAAAAGACAGCAGAAAAATGTAACTGCAGAGAAGCAAGAGAAGAAAAAGAGGAAATAAAGAAGAAGGAAGACAATGGAAAAGAAAGAAAAGACAGTGACAAAGGGTTTTGATATAGCTGAACCAGTAAGATCTCTAGAAACAGAAGGAATGAAAGAAGGAGGAGAGGAATAATAACCGGGATGAGAAGGAGTGGGATGAGAAAGCGAACGAGAAGGAGAACAAGAACAGTCATGACTGCCACTCCATCAGCTGTGGTGTAATTTAGCCGCGTTCACACCACGAAATGACCATAATGAATAATTTATCTCTGCTTAAGGGATATTAACTCTAAAGGGGCACTTATCTTCATCCTGTATGGAGAGAAACAGCTGTCACAGCCACTTCCTCCTGTAACTGTAAAACTGACTAAAAGCAGTGGAAGTGATTTATAAATAACAATTATAGACCAAAACAACGAAGCAATATTTATTTATATATTTATTTATTTATTCACTCTCTCATTAAACATGCTCCTATTTGGTAATTGGTTTTAAGCTTTTAAACAGTATTACTTACATCTTCCAGTTAATAGTGTTTACTTTTTGGTTTTGCAGATGCATTTTCAGTTGCTTCTTTGTGTTCTTTATACTTTAACATCTAACAAGTCAGTGCAAACATTAATAAGCAAAAGACGTTTGGGTTATAAACAAATTAGGGCTGTCAGCGTCAATCGCGTTAAAATGGCCCTAAAAGAAACACAAAATTTCAGGCTGCCTTTCTTTTTCTGATAAAGGTGGATTTTAAAGATATGTGACTCTGTTGTGGTAGAGCAGCCTCAAGGCTCCAGGTTCAGAGCAGAACAGGTGGAAGTTACAACAAAAATGACACTGATTAAGTCAGACACCATGTGAAAAGGAGGAGTTGGGGTGGAGGTGGGTTCCAAAGCAGCTTGCAGAGGCAGCAGCAATCCAGGGTTCCGTACGTAGTGCACCCTTAATGAAAGTTACTATCAGCATTTGTAAAAGTGTGTCAGCTAAGCTATTACCTGTGTGGGTTTACAATGAGATTAGCTGTTTTCTGCTTTCCCCTGCCTGAGCCAACACTGTGTTCAGTACTTAGTGTAATATTAGAAGCCATACAGTCTATAATAGTGACTAAGTTTCTAATTAGAATTCAGAATAAGTTATAGAGTCTGAGCTGAGTCTTGAATTAGTGAATAATCTTCTTAATATCCCAGCATTACTCTGCTCCAGAACCTCTTCACCCTCCAAGCTTATAAACTTTTCAGTAAACGCTGATGTGTCCTGATGTGTCTGCAGAAAAGATTACAGAGTCTGTGCCTCTAAAGCCCTTTGCCATTGTGTACATTATGCTGTCACCTCTTTTTCTGACCATCTCTCTCTCTGTCTGAGCAGGTAAAGGTGACCTGATCGGAGCAAACCTGTCCTTAGATAACCGGGTGATAAAAACCAATGCAGATGTGAAAGCCCTGACCTACTGTGACCTGCAGTGTATCAACCTGAAAGGGCTCTATGAGGTACTGGACCTCTATCCTGAGTACTCTCACCACTTCGTACAGGACATCCAGCAGGACCTCACGTACAACCTGAGAGAGGGACACGAGGCACATGTGAGTCCATCCAAGTATTGGTATATTGATTCAACATATAATTGGGTAACTTATAAAGTGAGGAAATAATTATAAACAGTCTGTAATCTTTATGGTAGTTTTAAAGGAGAGAGTTACATCATTTACAGTTACATCATCATCAATAGTCCCCAGTCTGGAGCTTCTTAAAGCTTATCTCATGAGATGATTTCCATGTTAAAAAGCATATCCAAGGGAAAAAAATGAGGAAACTATCAAATTCAGCAGGGTATCAAATTTAAACAGATTTTAACTACACATCCCCATCACCAATGTTTTTTTTAATTGTGATGCCAAAAGAAGGAACTACAGAAAAGAAAGAAAGATGTAAGACGACGTACCCTAGGTGCTAATTTTGCAAAGCAATAGCATTGAAATAACAAACTAAATAAGCAAAATAGATTTGGGGATCCCAAAGCCAAATATCAAATCAAATTTTTCATTTGTTTTAATTATCTCCATCCCCCCTAATAGATCCTGATTATTTTTTTTTTTTTCAGATTAAAAAATTGAATTAATGATGCCTGGGTATTACCCACAGCAGTGCTGTGCAAGAGAAGCAATTAATGTGCTCTCGCCAATTTCTCGGTGAAATGAATCACGATACTGTACTAATGTGTGAGAATGACTGATGAGTTTAGAGACGGCAAAGCAAGAATGGTCTGGGAACTTTAAAATTACAGAGAGAGAGGGAGCTAGCCGAGCCGACTTGGAGAAGCTGAACTGCTGTAATTACAGTCAGGTGTTTTTGTCTTGCCTGCCCAAACACCACTGGCCCACTTACGCACACACACACACACACACACACACACACACCCACATTCACTGGCACTACATGCCGCAGGGCTTTTAGGTGAGGCTAATATGCAGAGGGGCAGCCCAAATCTCATGGCTCAATAGACTTTAAATGAAGACAGGAGATGGAGTGGTGTTTTGCGGCTGAGATGTTGAGATTGCCTTTTTTTTTTGGTCTTAATATTCTGCATTTGCCACTACAGTACTACTGTATCAAGGTGAACTGTTTGTCATTATCATCTATTCTATTCCTATACTGGCTTTAGAAAATCATTGTATAACCTGTATCACCTTGTGAACTGGCTCACCTGTAAATTAAAAGCAAAAAAATGAAAGATCACAGTTTGATTGCTCTTATCTGCAGTTCATTTACTGTGTGTTTTCTCTCTCTTCCAGGTCAAGGCCAGACTCTCCACAACAGCTCTAGAGACGCAGGTACCCATATTCTCACTCTCACAAGCAGAAGCTAAACAGCTTTTAGACAGGTGTCATTAATTTAAAAGACTTGTCCGATCAGCTCGTGTTGATTGTTAAAAGCCATCACCGAATGTTTAATCAGCTCTCACTAAGAAATGCTTCTGCTCTCTGAAAACTTTGTTGGGTGACTCAGCGGAAGACTTCAGTCACCGATAATGGGCACAATCATCATTTGAGACTCGATAAAGGACAAAATAGATCACTTTTGCACAAAATTAGTTGCAGTCATTAGATCATGGTGGCACCAGAATAGAAGGCCATAAGATGCTCTATATACTGTCAAGCTGTTCCAATATTTTACAGAAGAGTCAGCCCTTCTTGATGAGACATAAATCTCACGCTGGTGGTATTTTTGTCAGAGGGAGATGGTTCAGTAGGCGACTGTGGTCTTTACTTCTGCTATTATCCGACTGAGACCTCATCTTAAAGTTGAAGGCTCATTGCAGACCACTAATGATAGCTGCAGCTCTCTGCGTTCAATGAGACGGGTGTCAGGTGTTGCATTTACTGCTCTGCAGGTCACATCTGCAAGCTAAACTGTTGATCTGGCCTTTTATCCAACTGAGTGGGCTACTCGTTGCACTTACATGTCATTAGTACATTTTTTTTACTGCTGTTGCTTACTGAAGTTTCTTTCATTTAAAAAAAAAAAATTTCAGTCAGAGGTGAAGAGGAATGGGCGAGTGGTTCAGGGCTATCCACCTATCACAGAGGCACAGGAGGAACATGAGGAAGATGTGGAGCTGGAGGAGCAGGAAGCCATGTCTGTATCTTTGTTATCAGGGCAGAAACGAGCAGCGAACCTCAGGGACGCTGGTGAGAAGTCTCCAATGTGCGGACCCAGCCAGAAGAGCGTGGCACAGAACTCTAACAGTTCTCGAAGGATGATCCAGGAAATTACTCTCAACACTTTAGATCCTTCCAATCTCAGCCCCAGGTGAGTTTGTTCTCCATTGATTGGTCTTACTTCCTGTCTAGGCCTTTTTCCCTGTGACTCCACGCTATGCTTATTTTTATATTTTTGGAATAGGGCATATGCCACAAACTAGAAATGAGTTGCAAGTGTCATCAGTGACAAACAGTATGTGTATTTACTAAACCCTGTCCCAGACTAATGGAAGTTTAATCCTATTAATTTCTATTATGTCATCTATCAGTGAAAGGTTTCACACCCTGAAACCTGCAATTCTTATAGAAATTGCAAAATCAAAGAGATATTTCTCAGACTCTGACAACCACAGTCAGCACGAAGAAAGCCTCTTCGTGGAACAGGCAGCAGAGGTTAGGTTTGCAGAGTTGCTTCTGAGCAAACCACAGGACTTCTGGAGCAATTTCATTTTGACAGATAAGACTACAATGAAGCTATTTGGCACAAACACAAAGCAACATATTTGGCAAAATCCAAAAACAGCATATCAGCAGGCACACTTCATACCAGAATTCAGCACAGTGATAGAAGACGTGGTATTAGTTAAGTCAGACATTATATATATAGAATGACTGAGGTGAAGGTGGGTTGCAAAGTGGCTTACATATTCACAGCAACTGTGGATGGGTTAGAGAAGCTTAAGCAGGCATCATATGACTCAATTGCCAGTTGAACGTGTGGAAGTGAAGCAGGTGAACATGGGTTGGTGTTGGCTGGTGTTCATATCATACTCATATTCACCCTTTGTCCAACACACGTTATCATGTGACATGTGTTGGACAAAGGGTTAAATAGAGGGTTTAAAACAAGGATCTCAAACTCCAGGCCTTGAGGGCCGGTGTCCTGCAGGTTTTAGATTTGTCCTTTGTCCAACACAGCTGATTCAAATGGCTAAATTACCTCCTCAACATGTCTTGAAGTTCTCCAGAGGCCTGGTAATGAACTAATTATGTGATTCAGGTGTGCTAACTTAAGATCTAAAACCTGCAGGACACCGGCCCTCGAGGCCTGGAGTTTGAGACCCCTGGTTTAATATGTGTTACAAGAGAGTATTTATTAAACCTGTACTGAATATTTTAATTTTGACCAACATAATAAACTTAATGGGATGAATATTTGTCAGTAACATACAATATAAATGAAACAAGCTGGTTATTCTTATATTTTATATATATCATACATCGTGTATCAAAATCTGTTGTAATATACAGAATTCAGCTATATAATTTTTAATGCTTTTTTTATTTACAGTTATGTATCACATTGAATTAAATGCTTTGTTGATGTTAAAACTATGAATTTGAAATATGTGGAAAATTTCTGTTTGTTTTTAAATACATAATCTTTTATTTCTGGCCTTAAAATATTTTAGGGAATAACACCATAATGCAATAACCAAAATGTGTACATTATGTAGCGTTCTTGCAGATTAATATCATGAATATTAATTTGCTCCATGCACACACCTTTCTCTGCAGGATAGTGGATGGTACTGAAGACAGTCAGGGGACAGAGAGCTCCCTGGCCTTCTCCTTCTCTAACCAAGGCCATCCTGTCAGTGAACCGACCAGTGCCTCAGCACCAACCACAGGTATTCTCTTCATGCAACGCAACTCACAGACATGAACCTGTGTCATTTACTGTCTCAAATGCAAAACCACTTTGTAGACAGGGTGCTGTATAATGGCTGTAGTGCAATCAGCTGTGGGGTGTACATTGGTGCTTGATTGAAGGGAATCATACATTTCTTATTTGTTACAGATATGCTGCACATCAGCACAGCAGAATTAGCAGCTAAAGCAGAGGAAACCAGAGGACAACTGCGACACCTCGATCAACAGGTGGGATTTTGTGTGTGCTCATACTGACCTCGTCTCCATTTGGCTGAGAAAAAGCAAGTTCCCACAATATTAAATTATTCCATTTTATGTTAAAAACTTGGTTTATGGTAAGAGCAAGAATTAAGAAGAGTTTGTTATATTAGATTATATCAGTTTAATGTACTCATGGAAACTAGACTGTTTATCTACGTGGTGAGACAGAGAGTGAGAGGGAGAGACAGGTGGGCTCAAGTAAGCACAAAGCATATGGCTGTATCAGCATGTCAGGCACAAGACGGATGAAAGAATTGAGGGAAGTAATGAAGCAAAAAAGACAAACAAATAAGCATTTTTAAACATTATTAATTCATTTTATTCGCTTAATCTTTCTGTTTTTATTTTTTGTATTAACATACAGTAAGTATGCTGTAGATTTTAGTCAGATTTTTATTTTTAATTCTCGTGGTGCTCTGTCATACTAAAAATGTGCACACATACAGGCAAACAGACTGCCGTGCTGTCTCCTATGGTTTTGATTGGCGGGCAGCTAAATTGACATTAGACCCCTTGGCAGGTGAGGAGGAGTGTTCGCCTCCTCCTGTTAAGCCTTAGTGTGTGTCATATGGGACTGAGGCAGAGAGAAAAGTGACAAAGAAAGAGAAAATCAGTAAAAAAAATTTAAATTTAAAAAAACAAATAAATTAGATCCTGTGGCTTTTTTTTTTTTTTTTTTTTTTGCTGTTGTTGTTAGCAGAAACATAACGTGTGTAAAGCATAAGTGATAAAAAAAAAAAAATCTATAGAAGAGAGGATTGCGAAAGACAACGGCACAGCCCTTTCACAGCTATGCACACTGGCTCTGTGCCTCCTCTGTCTCTGTGGGTGACCGGTGGTTAACAGGAAAGACCTCAGCATGGTGTTGTAGGCTGTTAATCCACACTTGGATCCATTCAAAGCGATTACCATAGGAGATGGTATTTGGTGTTTGATTTGAACCCTATCAGCTCCCCATGCAGACGTACACTAGTCAAACAAAAGCATGACAAAAAAATCATTTATAGGCAAAGAGGAATTATGTTTATTTTAAGCTATTCTAGCACTAGTTGATTTATTCAGCATTAGTGAGATACCCAATTTTGTCATTTTTAATCAAAATCAGAGGAGGTTCCTGTTGAAACAATTATCCAAGGGGGTAATTTTCACTTCTTGTTTCTGCCTTGATTCAAATGAGACACAACCACTGAATAATGAAGTACAAACTGTTAATGTTTCAAAATGCAGTAAGAACCAAAGGCTTGCAAGGTTAACATCAAGGCTAACAGTGTATTTCATCATTCAGACTTAAACCACACAAAAGTCTCACCATTTTAACTCAAAATTTTTCGTCATGCTGCTAAAAGACATACTTCCTTGCTCTTTGGCCTCTCACATTTGCCCTGCGACTTTACGCTGTGACGGGACCGTTTTTTATCCAGTGGGAGAAATTCAAATTCAAATGAAGCCTAACATGGTGACCTCTGTACTACGCCAAGGAAATCGTCACGTACATAGGAGAGCCGGAGCAATGGGAACATTACCTGAACAGCTTGAGTAATTAGATGTATAATTACTAAAAGAGGCTGCTAGAAAGACACAAAACAACACAATAAACATGCCTGCTCATCAGTAGTGACCCACTTTTGGCAATGAACAATAAGAACACAAAGAAAAAGTCAGGTACTTGAAATTAAGGCATGAATACAGCAGAAGTTTTAAAGAGATGATAGAGTTAAAGCAGTCTGTCATATAAGAGGAATTTAAATAATCCTGCCTAAAATTAACCTCAAATGAGTACATGTCAATCATATGTATGTCATGCAATAAGCTAAACAATATGCAAAAGAAAGCACTGTGAGTTTATTCACTGCATGATCTCCCAGGCGGCATAGTGAGCAATCAGGATTTCAGTATTCATGCAATTTCCTGCTGTTGTTTAATATGTTGGATTACTATATTTATGCACCGCAGCACTACGGCTCAACACTTGTTCATACTCGGGTGATTTTTAAAAAACACTCATGGATAAGTAAACATCAGCTTTGTTTGGTCTAACTATGCTCTTACTGACTTTGAGGGTACCTGTCGCTGCATCGCTGCAGTTTCTCTAACCCGTCTCCACAGACGGCCGTCTCTGACGTGGGCGTACTAGAATCACGTTGACAGCGTGTCAGATTGGACTGGACCGCCACTCATGGCTTTTCTATTTTTATCAGAGTCAGAGTTTAGACCCGGCCACGTGTGAGAGGGAGAGATTGAAGAAGGGGGAATATTTTTTTTCTGTTAAAAGCAAAAGTATGATTTTGGTGAGGGTTTCGTGATGGTAGATCAAAGTTTAACAACCTTGATGCTGTAAGATGTTAAAAATCGTGTCTAAAAATGACTGAGCTGGATAATCACTTTAGACAACATTCGTTTAGGCATATATCAACATAACAATGTGAGCCTAGAGAGGAAATGGAAGTTCCCGGCCTGATTAAGTCTGTCGTGATCACAATATACTTGAGTGCTCATCCTCATCACCTCTTGACATGTTCACGCAGCGACCGGAGCAATTCCCACCTGGAGCCATGTGTCCCGCTGGGGGCTGATGTGCACCCAGTTGCGCTGGCGTGCATGATTGGCCTGATGAATGGTCATGAGTGCTTTGACTGGCAGAAGCAGATGGCACGTTGGCAGCGCTTCATGGTCGCGCCTTCTGTGGACACGCCACGTGCAGAGAGCTACTAATCAGCAACCCCCCTCATCAGTGTAATGACCAATTATAGCAGCTTGAAGTTACATGCAAAACGGCAGGCGCGAAATAGATATTTGACCTGGAAGGGCTGACCTGAAAAAAACAAATTCACAATCTGTGGCTTTTTGTTTTTATTTAGAAGTGTCTTGTCACAAGATTGTGTCATGTATTCAGATAAAGCAATCTGATGGTGGTGACTGGAGTGTGAGAGTTATAGTCAAATTTGTTAAGCAAAATGAAGCAAACGCAGTGTTGTAGATTTTAGCTAAACCTTCAGAAGTGCAAAATGAAGCTCTGAAAAAAAATGTAGTTCTAAAACTTCAGTTCCTCCAATGGCCACTTGAGGCTGGATCTGAATCAGTCACCATATACTGATGTTGAAATGACCAACCTTACTGGTACCCAGTCTGGTAAAAGTAACGTTTTTGGGTTATGTGTCTAATTTCTCTCTTCATTACAATTCTGCATGGATTTGCTGAACTGTACCTCCCCATGATGCTGGTGCTGTTTGTGCTTTTGGAGCATTTTAATGGTATACTTTGGTCTACTTGATATATTACTGCCTGTACGTAAGTTAGTTCTTCGGTTTTCCCTGAAATAGCTTCATATTATAAAAAAAGTAGTCAGTCTTTCTACATGATATATGTGTAAAATTACAGAAAAGGTTCTGGTGGCTCAGTACCCAGACAGACATAAAATTTTTGTTGATTGATGAAAATGTTCTTTTTTTGAGAACCAAAATTTCTATGGCAGACAGTGACAAACAGTAACTTTTATGTCAATAAATTGTTTATCTGTTACTTTACTACTTTGGTGGTGTATGAATAGCTGCCCAGGAATCCAAAAACTTATGTCCTCCTTCATGTTTTCCAAAGACGACCAACAGGCCAGTCGGTCCGATTTTGGCCCCCAGCCCTTACATTTGACACTCATTCTCTAAAGTATAAAGCCAGTATTGCTGATAAATAGATAACATTATTGGTTTATCTTTTTTATAAGCCATCCAAAAAAAGCATTGTTTAAAGTCAGCCGTAACGATTTCCAGCCATGTTCTGATTTCGTGGGAGAGTGAGTCTGAGTCCGTATTCAGCTGCATGGTCCAAGCAATTTTGGTAGCTTGGTGCAAGATGTGCAGTTTGTTTGACATGCAGCGCCTTTTCACAGCTCACTGTGGATCCTTGTTATTGCGCTACTCTCCTGCAGAGTCTAACAAAATCATCCACTGACAAAAACAACTTAAATGGTTGTCTAATTGTAGTCGGCGCACTAACCACTGGGACAAACAAACCAAGCCTTTAGAATGCCTTTAGTGTGAACCAGCAGCAGCAGTAGGACTGTTAAAAATGAACATACAGTGGGAAGAATGGGATAAAGATGCACTTTATGGTACATTTTCTATAAAGTCCTCATGCATATGAATCCAGGACGGGAGCTGCATATTCCAGTAAAAGCTACCACACAGGGACTTAAAATAAATTACAAGCCTGCTTCTGCAAAAACAAAAACAAAAAAACCATTGTTACCCACACGACACCAACACAATATTTTTTTTTTTATTCTCAATACTTTGCTGAGTGCCTTGGATGATGTATACCAGTCATAGTTGTAGGCAGATTGTCTCTTGATTCTTGTTTGTGTCTGCAGGTGAGCACACTTCGGAGAGAAGTGGCCGACCTGGGGCAGGTCATGAAGAGAATGGCTCAACTCATGGAGAGCCTCATGACGTCAATCCCACAACCTGCAGTAGTCTGCCCCACACACTACTCTCCAGCACGCCACACATACCTGCACCATTCCCCTTCCCGTCAGACTTTCCCCTCACCATTCCCCTCTCAGACTGCCGCAGTGTGGACAGAAACACCCCTGTCATTACCTTCCTCCCCTCTCATAATGTCCCAGCAGCGTAGCGCATTGTGCCACTCCGTCATACACAAAACCCAGGACCTCCTTTTGGGGGAAATGGGTATACCCAGCTCAACTCCATCTCCAACTGCCAGCTCATTGGCCCTTCAAGTGCAGCCATCCTCTGTGATCTCAGAGCCACACATGCCTTTGTCGCACCTCAGCTCTCCAGAGTTTCCCCACTACAGTGGCAGGGCTTCTAGCTCCATTAGACCAGGTGCACACAGTCCACCTCCGCAGGACGGAGGACATGAGGGTCTTATTCAAAGCTCTGGTGGTTCTCCTCAAACTGGACTCGGGGATGTCTACCACAACCCAACCAAGGATTTGTAGCAGACCTTAATCACAAATGTCTTATAGTCTGCAGGACTTTTTTCAAGAACACTTTTTTGGGATATTTTCCTAAACTCAAGATCAGACTGATAATCTGGGGTCCCCTCTATCACTGGAAAATGTTTACAGGGACACAACTCAGATGTTTTTCTTCTTTTTGTTTAAAGGCACGTGTTTCAAATTCCCGTTGCATGAAAACAAGTACAGAAGGTTTAGGTGTGTTAGCTTTACCTTATAGAAACTACACGTTGTTAGATGGCATGTAGAGGCTTGGGTCAGTTGTGGAGCTCTGGTCTCTCTGGTCCGTAGTGGCAACTATCAGCTTACCCTTAATACCTTCCCCCACAGCAAGCCTGTGCCATAATAGAGGATGGAGGAGAAAAGGAAGATTTTTTTCTTGCTTTTGACTTAAATGAGTTTCACGGTGGAGCAGGAGAAAGCACTGGGAGTGGTGGGTTTAGAACAAGCGGTGAGGGTGTGTGGTGGAGGGCAACCCTCCCTTTTAACCCTTTTTTCCTTGCTCGTTCAACCAGTGTCAGATGCTCTGGATTTCATGGAACAGTGGCTGGCTGGTTGGACAGGGAGCACAGAACGGCATGAGTGGAGAGCTGGGAAGTATTGTGCTCTTCACTGCTGGCCCTCAGGAAAGTGGGGGACGTGGGTGTGGAGGAAGATGGTTAAGGAGGTGGTGGTAGGGTATGGTGTGCCTCAGGCAGCACAGCCCCTGCTGTTGTCTGTCACACTGAGCACAGGGACTTTCTCTCTCCCTCTCTGTTTCTCCTTTCCAGTGTTTCTCTCCATACACCTCTCTCTCTTTCTCCTTCCTTCCCTTCTCTCTCTCTGCATGCCTATCCGAGCCTTTTGAGTAGTGCCTGTAGACAAACATTAACATGCTGCATGTCACCCTGTGGAAATCCAGCTTGCCATTTATCTATCTATTTAAAGCAAACACGGTTCAGTCTTTAATAGCTGAACCTGGCATTTTACTGATGCATATTTATTAGATGTGGGCTTAGTTAAAAAAAAAAATCAGATTAATTTAGCACGAGATAGTCGCACATGTTGTGAAAACACCTGGAGCAAATATTACCGATGCTAAATTGGTTTATGATCCGCAATGTAGACTTTTTCTCCAGGGTCATCAATTCTGAGATCCACTTTCTCGGCTGCTCAGAGTGAAGGCAATATCCCCACATAAAAGCACAATAAGGACATAAAGACGCTTTTATATTTCTATGAATGTATCGATATTAAAGCTGTATTTTTTTACCTCAGAAATGGCAAGAGTGTGGGATGGCAGTAAATTATGCTACTGTATATAAAAAAAGTTATGGCAGTGCTGTTTGCTGGTATCAGCTGATGCAATCCTAAACCAGGAAAAGGTCATAACGCTCATCCCGACAGATCTACTGTTCTCTTTTGGATTCATGTAGGTTTGACTCTGCTTCTCTGCAAATGGAATGTACTGTAATCAAACTTTTATCGCTCACATTTTGATATTTATTAGATACAAAAAAAATGTTATGCTAATAAACAGCAAATATGACTGTTACGTACTTTGTTGTTGTTGTTGTTTAGTAAAATAATCAAGAACTGAAAAGAGATTATTCAAGGTCACAACATCCAAGGATCTGCAATTTCCAGTGCAAAAGTTTCTTTTTCCTACCAAGGAGCCATACTTATATCTTCAGGAACCTTGTTATCATAATTTGCTTACATTTTTTAGTTGACTTTGTAAAGATTATGAGGAAAAATAATTTGACAGCAATGAAATTGTATTTTTGCCAGTCACTAAGAGCTATTACTGAAAACAACATGATCGTATGCAGCATTTGAATAAGTGGAGAACAAAAGAAAAAGTGACAACAACAAAAAAAGCCATAGTAGACGAATATGTCTGGAAGTCATATTGTTTAGAAATAGGGCATTGGGACATGAGGAATACATCTCTTAGTAGAAGAGCGGCTGTGAAGAAGTCATTCTTAAGCAAGGAAAACAGGGGGAAATGCTGAGGTATAGCAAATTACACAAGACCTGGACTGAAAATCAGTGGTAACAGGTCTTATGAGGCGATGAATTCAAATTTGAAATTTCTGGTTCAAATTTTCACTAGTATGTATCAAGAAGGTCAACAGTGAGTGTCTACAGCCATCTGTAAAACACAGTGGAAGCTCTTTCATACATTTTAGCTTGTCACAATTAACTGATAGATTTTCTTTTTCTCTCTTTATCCACCATGCAAAACCATCTGGAAAGCATATGATTGCCAGCGGCTTATGTTTTTTTTTAGCATGACAATGATCCCAAACACACTGCCAATGGTGCAAAAGTATGCCTGGATAGAAAAACGTACCAACTGGCCTCCCCAGAGCCTGGACCTCAACATTATTGAAGCAGTGTGGGATCATCTTGACAAGAGAGCAAAAAAACATCCATAAAGGGCTTTGGGGGTCCTTCAAGAAGCCCGAAGAACTTTTCCTGAAGACTACTTAAAGAAATTAAGAGGCTATTGACATGAACAACACATGACAGTACTGCGATGTTAGTGCTTAGCCTTCTCCAAGTAACCAAGTGGTCATTACCTTCTCCTGGGGCTCGGTCACCCTGGCACAGCTGGCTGCCGGCGGAGCTCACGGACACGTCACTGCAACCCCCCCTGGCTTCTGCTCCGCGGCTGCTGAGTGACCCCTCATCTGGGGCTTTCCTCAGCTCTTTCTGGGATAGTTGTGCGGCTGCCCCTCTGTTGGTCCTCCTTGGTCTCTTGTGTTCTGGGGGCCTCTGGATGTCTGGAGTCTTGATCTCCTCCATACCTGCTTCATGCCCTGGAGGACGGGGCTGTGGCTCCCCACACCCTCTAGCAGATCATTACATGAAGGAACCTTTTAAATACAAGCGCGCTCATGCTCACAGATGCTCATAGGTGTACACAAGGGTGCTCACACACACAAACTACACCCTTTTTGGCTCCTACCTCAAAGCACACTGTGCGCTGTCAATCTTACGTGCTGCACAATAATGTTTAATATTTAACATTTACTGTTATATTCCCATAGATCATCGTGATGTTGTTTATTATATTGCTCTCTTTTTCTTCTGCTTGTTTTCTCTTTTTTCTTTCTCAAC